>DWQW01004307.1:0-20172 GCA_018249695.1 Heliconius erato demophoon | reverse complement strand
GCTAAAATAAAACTAAACTGATTTATTTACACTTGCTCGAGTGACTTTAAGTCTAGAATCTATCTAACTCTACGACGTAGTAGAAACTGTAATATATACAAAATACAGATATTTTTAGTTCTATATATAAATCTTGAAATAATTTTGATTGATTTGATTAACAGTGTCTTATCTGGTCATCAGTACAAACATACATACATACAGCAATACGGAAATATTATGCATTTCCTTAAAAATAATAATCCACGTTATACATATTATATGACCATAGAACATTTTTATTATATGAAAATATTTTTATGAAAACGCTCATTTTTTAAGACGTAACGTACGACTCCTCTAAATTACACAACATTATTATTGACATTATTTATAACGTCACGTTCATTTCTAAAATGTATGCAGAAACTTTAGGTACGTAAAAAATATAAAAAAAAGTACAGTCGGATTTCGTCTTCGAGAATAGAAAGATCTGGCTGGGGCTTGGCAAGAATGTCTAATCAGTGCGTCCATTGTAGAATATTTTATGGCGACGAGAACCGTTCGACCGTTTTGTTAAATAATTATATAGAAAACAAAATCGTATATGAACCTTGACACAAATTTGATGCATGTTTTCGAACTCCCCGAATACAACGGTCAGAGGCCGCGAGCAACACCCAGTTTTTTTTCTCTCTTATAAAACTCTCTATCAATATGTATTTATAAACTAAGACCTTTACTTTGAGCGTTTGTACCGAAAACCATCAGTCACGAAGCACCAAATACCAAATAAACGAACATTTCAAGGTTGGTCGGCATTCTATAAAATGGCCGTAACATCGTTGATTTAAGATACATCAAAGTCACTAAACTACTTACGGGCTTCACTAGCGGGCGGAGAGTTGTGACACTGGCTGGTTAGAACACAATTCACTGTCAGTAGGTCAATAATTGGGAGAGCGGTGTAGAAATAAATCGACTAGCGAGTAAATTTAGCGCAGCTTCTCTGTGAGAGTGACACGACGTCGCGGGGCAAGCTGTCGACGGCGACTAGGGCGTCCCGCCGGCGCCCAGCTCCGCCCGCCCGCCCCTCGTCTTATCACGAATAAAACTTATTTATTGGATAATAGCCCGCCTATGGGGGATTTATTGAAATTTCACATTTTACGCCAGTGTTATTAATAATTGAAATGTTTTAGGTGTGTGTTTCAATGTTTGATAGGTGTAGGTTCGTTTATTTATGATTTTGAGGTTGTCGTGGCACAGTGGCACTAGGGTATGGCTGTAACGCAACGTTAGTGTGTTCAATCCGCACTCGGATAAATGAATTATTATTTATTAATTAATATTTGCATGTCCTCGCTCTGGCACTACAACAAAAACCAGGCGTTGAGTTACGCCACTGAACGCACAATGCCTCGAAAAATTCGGCAGAAACTGGGAAACGGAGTGTTTTAACACTAGATTCCATCTATCTAGCGTGAAACTGATATAATTTATTTATGATTGCCGTGCAGCGTGTACGTGTTGTTGCTGAAAGCATTTTTTTTATCTAAGTACTTCACATGATAAATTACTAATCTAGATGGCTAGATAAACTTACGTAGAGCTTTTATGGACTGACGTGGGTAATGTTCCTGTGTTCATCAAATTGTATATAAATTCATAATTAGATAAAACTGTATAAGGTCAATAATTGCAAAAAAACTGCTTACGTAATACTTGAACGGCCCCTTTTAGAAATATCATATCGTGGCGCAAGGGCACGAGCGTGCGACTCTCAACGCGACCGGTTATGAGTTTGATTCCCACTCGAAGTAATGAAATACATAACATTTTCATTGGCTCTGAGTCCCTTTATTCAACGCACAACGCCTCTAGAATACGGTGAAAAATGGGAAACGGAGTGTCTTAACACTACATTCTCTGCTTACCCTGCTATGTGCGGGATACAGTGGCAACAAAATAAAAAGAAGTTAAAAAAATATAGATATAAAACCATAAAATTATATAATAGATATACTCATATACGACAAAATTCTTATAATGTACGAAGATATGGCGACGTGACAGTATTTCTTCGCTTCAGGGAAGCCGTCACGGTGTGGCGTCACGACAACCAATTGCCAGCCAGTGTTGTATTTTTAACGTGACAATTGTCACTTGTTCCCGGTTAAAGTATTTACCTACGTTTATGTTGGTATATATTATTACAGATACAAAATAAATGGTAAAATTAGGCACATTTCATACTTATTTTAAGTTTTGCAATTCGTTTGTTTGTGTATTTTCATTAATGTTTATATCATCAGCTTCACGCTGTATCCCGCACACAGCAGGGTAGGCAGAGGGAAACTAGTGTTAAGACACTCCGTTCCCCACTTTCTGCCGATTTCTGAAGGCATTTTGTGTTGAGTGGCAGAACTCAACGCCACGCATTGCGCCTCGACACTAAAGCGAAGAAATGGAAATATAAATTTAAGTAAATATTTAATCTCCTCGAGTGGGGATCGAACCCAGTCGAGGAGATCAACCAGTCGGTTTTACAGTCACACTTTGTGCCCCTGCGCCACGACTGGCCTTAATGTTTATATCATGTAAACTATTATTTAAATCAATATACGAGCATTTTCTTAGTGTTCTTGGAACTTGCTAAATATTAATTCTGTATGCCAATATTATAGTTATAGTTGCGTAAAATGGTTAAAGATTCGAATCCCACTCTGAGGATCCTTTACATGCAAAGTAAATGTTCATTGACACAAGTGTGTTGCGGGTTCGGTTTCCAATCAAGAAAATGAAATAAAATGGTGGAACTCAACGCCATGCTTTGCCTCGACATCAGGGCGAAGTAATGGAAATATAAATTTAAATACATATTCCTCGAGTGGGGTCGAACCCACAGCTAGTCGTTTTGTGCCTCTGCGCCACGACCGACCTCTTAGTACATGAAACACTATATACTATTTTCATATAGCATGAAATCGAAAAATAAATCAGATTATTAACACTTTTCTTAGTGTAAATGAGTTTATATAGGTACTTTGCTATTACTATTCAACACTACAGCTCCAATCCAAAGAGAAATGGCGAATTCCGTCACTTAATACGGACATATCTTACTATTAGATTTTATATACCTAACCTGCACGTGAATAAGCTTGAAATGGTTTAAAAAAAACCACCCAGGAAGCAAAGAACGGTAAGTAAAAAAGCCTAATAAAAATGGTTTAATATGGTAAAAAAACATCGCAGAAAATACATTTTAAATAGGTTATTATATAATAACTTCTAAAACAAAATATATATTTCCAATCAATAATAATTATTTTGGCAGAAATTTTAAGATCGAGTTTTTTAGTTTTCTTTCCTATTATAGATGAAATATTACTGAAAAAAAAATCTATCTATCAATTTTAATATATGAAAATTTAGAAATCATCTCCATACATTATACTTTCTAAGCTAATGAAAATGAAAATTTGCTACTAACAAATAAACATCGAGATACCTACACATATACAAGCAACTACCTACATATAAAACAATACTAAAACTATTAACTAAATAAATGTTACTACAATTAACAAGGGTGCTGTTTGAATTGTTATACAAATACACTCATTCGCTTACAACGAACGTCTCAGCCTTTAATCAGTTTCAAACTAAAATTTATATATTATATATTATATTTTATATATGTGCCAGTCGTGGCGCAGTGGCATAAAGTGTAACTGTAAAACCGACTGGTTGTGGGTTTAATCCCCACTCGAGGAGATGAAATATTTACTTAAATTTATATTTTCATTTCTTCGCTCTGCTGTCGAAGCAAAGCGCGGCGTTGAGTACTGCCACTTAGTACGCAATGCCTCCAGAATTCGTCAAAAAGTGAGGAACGGAGTGTCTTAACAGTAGGTTCCCTCTGCCTACCCTGCTGTGTGCGGGATACAGCGTGAAGCTGATTTATATCTAAAATCTATCTAAATTAAATGTAGTCGTAAAATATTAAGCATACGTGTCCTTGATCCTTAAGATGTCGTAATGATAGCTTTTTTTCGTTGCATCCCGTACATTGCAGGGTAGGCAGAGAGAACGTGTGAACTTAGTGTTAAGCCATTCCCCAAAACACTTCCATTCCCCACTATTACAATTGAAAATATTAAATATTTCAATCCCCCTAGTGGGAATGGAACTCACAATCCTCGTATTCAAAGTCACACGCTTATACCTCTAAATGGACAGTGACTAATATGCGTCATTTAGAAAATCTACATATATTTTCACGAAAATATTTTTCATTTCTTTAGTTTTCTATAATAGAAATGTACATAGTTATGATTCAAATAAGCAGCTCTTAGTAAATAGCATATTTTATCAAACAGGGCCACTAAAAGGTATGAGTCGTTCTAAATTGGTTCTAAATGTCAACAGCAAATATACATAAAGTCAATATTCTTAAATGAATTTGAATGGAAGACGTAGACTGAAAACTATAAGATTTTATATTTTAGAAAATTTCGCATCTCTTTTGTAGTAAGATAGTTGAGTGGCGGAACTCACCTGCTCACGTTGAATCGAATTCAAGCGAAAAGTAAAGAATGGAGTGTTTTGACACAAAAATTGGTCAAAATCTCCGACTCCGACCTATGATTACACCACTATATGATAAAAACGGAAATTTACTTATCTTATATTTACTAAATTATTATAATTACATTTTTTATCTTCACGCTGGCAGATAGAACCTAGTGTTAAGGCACTCCATTCCCCACTATCCACAAAATTTTTGAAGCATTCTGTTCGTGCTCAGTGGCAGAACTCGACGAAAACTCAATATTAAAATTAAATACCATGTAATAATCTGTATACTGATCATTGTATTTGATAAATGAATATATTTTTCAATAAAATAAATATAAATGTTTATAAAATGAAAAAATAAATAAACTAATTATTTTTTTGAAAACATAAAAAAAAAACTGTTTGTTAAAAAAGTTAATCATTATAGTATAGATATTTGTTTTGAACTAGGACTCGTGAAAATTTATAGATGTTAATTCATAATGTTCTATACATTATGAATTAACATCTATAAATTTTGAATTACGGATTTATCTCGTGTTAATCTGATTATCAAATCAAATCAAATCAGCTTCACGCTGTATCGCGCACACAGCAGGGTAGGCAGAGGGAACCTAGTGTTAAGACACTCCGTTCCCCACTTGGCGGCAAGTTCTGGAGGCATTGTGTGTTGAATGGTGGAATTCAACGTCACGCTTTGCCTTTTTACGAGAGCGAAGAAATGAACATATTAATAAATTAATAAATAATAATAAATTTCCCCACATCGGTATTTTCTGTTTGCCCTGCTATACGCGGGATACAGGGTAAAGTTAATAAAAAAATGTGCTTTTTACGAAAATAACAATTTTATGAAGCTAGTCCTGACGCAAGGTTGTGGGTTCGATCCCTACCCGAGGAAATTAAATATTTATTATTTTATTTTCTTCGCTCTGGTGTCGAGGCAAACTGCGGCGTTGAGTTCCGCCACCCGATGCCTTCAGAATTCGGCGGAAAGTGGTGATTTTGAGTGTCTCAACACTAGGCTCTCTCTGTCAACCCTCATTATTTAGTGATTTCCGTCAAAATTTTAGAGTCATTGTGTGTTGAGTGGAACTCAACGCCGAGCTTTTGTCTTGGTGCCAGAGCGTAGACATGAAACTATTAATAAATAATACTTCCCCGATATATAATATTTCCCCGAGTGGGGATCAAACCTACAATCGCCGTGTTACAGTTCACCTTTGTGCCCAAGCTCCACGATGGCTCTCTTGACAGTTCATAATGCAGCAATAATAAGCATACGAAAGTATGTTTATTAAGTTTACCTTTTCTGTGTACACTCACTTTATGAAACATCTTTGCGGTTTACCAAAGAAATAAGAAGGTTAAAAAGGTAAAAAGTAAAAATTTACTTTGGTATTTTTCAGGTGGTGCCATAGCTGAATACTTGTCGGTTTTGTAAAATATAGTTTATGATGTAATATTAAAAATGTTTACTGGTTAAAGACCGGAAATATTTTTTAATATACACTCTTCTTTCGTGTAACAATATCTCTACTTTACCGTATGATCTCTTTTATGTGTTCTCCGTACAATGAGATTCAGAACGCCATAATCAAATAACAAAACAGAAGAAAGCTTATATATTGACGCATGCGATTCTTACGTCTCGAGCGCGGCGTCTAATACGCGGCGTTTAATTACGGCACTTAGCACGCAATGCCTCCAGAATTCTGCGGAAAGTGCCTACTACCTCTGTCTACTCTGCTACAGCGTAACATAATACAGCGTATACAGAATACAGCGTAAATAAATCAAATAAATCAGCTTCACACTGTATCCCGCACACAGCAGGGTAGACAGAGGGAACCTTGTGTTAAAACACTCTGTTCCACACTTTCTGTCGAATTCTGGAGGCATTGTGTGTTCAGTAGCAGAACTCAACGTCGCGCTTTGCCTCGACACCAGAGCGAAGAAATGGAAATATAAATTTAAGTAAATATTTCAACTCCTCGAGTGGAAATCGAACCCACAACCAGTCGGTTTTATAGTCAAACCTCGTGCCGCTGCGCCACGACTGGCCTCTTATATATAAACTTGTATACTATTTATTTAACAGCACAGCCTAAAATTTAAGCAGCCAGTCAACCCCTTTACGGCTAGTTGGACATCTTTTAGGCCTTTGTGAATACTGAAATAGTTAGAGAGAAATCATATGAAACAGGTACAGCTAAGCAGTGACTTATTGTACGTAATGTGAAAATAACACTAGCATATGTAAGTGTTTTCAACCCTTGTGAGGGTCAAAGGAACCTTTTAATATAATACTAGTATATATAAACGTTGTAATGTGACCAGTGTGATAATTATGAACTAACTTAACTTTACTTTTTTTTTGGCATCGGGACTCGAGCGGGTTATGCGGGTTATGTGGGGCTTGCGGACTGGCAAATTTTAAGCCGTCCGAATACCAACTAAAATCACACGGTGCTCCTAGAGGGCCACTAGAGTCTTCCACGAAACGTGGCGGCGGGAGCCTGCTAGGTACGTCGCGGAGTGGAGGCATCCTCGACGGCCTGCTTGGAGCAGCAACCTGCGCGCCTACTCGGTCTAGGTTAGTAGGCGATCACCTTTTTTTTACGGAAGGAAATCCTCATGGACTACCTCCGTCTGGGGAAAGACGGAGGGGCGTGCAGGAGTACGTGATCACCTTCCCCAAGCTGACCGCCCTCTGACAACCCAGTCTCTTGCGGTGGATGGCGAGTTCGGCAAAAGCCTCCCTCACCCGTTCCGCCGACTCTTCGAGCTCCACTGCATCGCAGAAGGATGAGACCGCATCCCACGACATGTGGCCGCTGACCATGGCCTTGACCACGGCCGGCAAGGAGAGGTCGTCCCCTATGACGTCGCACACCTTCAACATGTGCTGGGCCGTCTCATCGATCGCAGTGGTGGCAACGAGCGTCGTGCGTCATTATTCAATAAAAGATTTCTTTTATTTCTATTTTAAATTCGAAAGAAAAGATTTCTTTTATTTCTATTTTAAATTAAAACGTCAAATCGCGTCGTTAAGTTCCGCCAATCAACACGCAATACCTCCAGAATTTGGCAGAAAATGGGGAACGGAGTGTCTTAACACTAGGTTCCCTCTGCCTACTCTGCTGTGTGCGGGATACAACATGGAGCTGAAAGAAAAATCTTATACTTCATGCTCAATTTCATCACTGTAAGTCTACGTGGTTTCGATGCATGAGCATGCATACTCGTATCTTTTGATTTCGTGGACTTAGAAACTTAGTTTTTGCTCCATTGGTCTATATATATTTGATACTTATTTCAGCTTGATAATTCAACGCGATCTCGTGATAAATAGTATTGACAGACGGACAGACGATCAACAAAATGATCCTATAAGAATTCCGATTTGTCCCTTTAGAGTAAAGAACTCTGAAAGCAAATAATTTTCATAAAAAAAGAAAAAAATTGCACCGAATGATATGATAATAAAGTTGAACACGAAAATGATCTCCACATACAATTTATACCAACACTCGTGTCATCTCGTATTAATATTCATTCCTGGATAAGCCCGCATTCCAGCCAGGATTAAAGATTCCACCATGACGCAAAGGTCACGGGGTGAGCATAAATACGCAACCTCTCGGCTGTTTTACATATATTTAAAATATTGTTTATTTTATACATATATATATGTATGTATGTATTTACATAATACGATTGTATACTTATTTTTACTTATGTATTCTTTTGGAAACTTAATTTTGTCAATGAAATAGCTTCACACTGTATCCCATATGTACGTACCCCGTACGGGGTAGGCCGAATTCTGGAGGTATTGCGTATTTAGTTGTAGAACTCAATGCTGCCGCGCTTTGCCTTACGAAATTTAAATAAATATATCATCTCCTCGAGTAAAAATCCATCCCACAACCAATTGATTTTACAGTCACACTTGGTACAAGAGGGGGTGCAAGAGGGGGAAACCTAGTGTTAAGACACTCTGTTTTCCGCACTTTCCGCCCAATTCTTGAGACAATGCGTGTTTAGTGACCGAGCACGAAATCGCGCATTAAAAATAGTATTAAATATTTCATATGATATTTTCATAGTAGGAATCTAAGCTACAAGCGTCGCATTTACAGTCTAAAGTACCAGTGAATTAAGTCATCCTACAGAATATGTTAACATCCTATGAAATTAATAAGCAAGCAAGACATATATTTAATAATCCAGTCATTTTAGTTATATAATTTCAAAATCAATTATTAGCTGAGGCCAGTCGTGGCGCAGTGGCACGAGGTGTGACTGTAAAACCGACTGGTTGTGGGTTCGATCCCCACTCGAGGAGATGAAATATTTACTTAAATTTATATTTCCATTTCTTGGCTCTGGTATCGAGGTTAAGCACGACGTTGAGTTCTGCCACTCAACACGCACTGCCTCCAGAATTCGGCAGAAAGTGGGAAACGGAGTGTCTTAACACTAGGTTCCCTCTGCCTACCTGCTGTGTGCGGGATATAGCGTGAAGCTGATTTAATTTTTTTTTATTATTAGCTAAAAAACATGAGGCACGTCTTCAAGTTTCATCATCAGGTCCTTCATCACAAGAAATAAATAGTATATACTAATGACTCCATTGGGACCAAGGCGTCGAATCTTATGCATGTAATATCAGACCAGTTCGTCGGCACCACAATAATTATTGTATTATTACCTGACTTACTGATATTTACATAGTTAATTTGTTTTTTTTCCTTTTTTTCCGCTGTACACTGTATCCCACACACAGTAGAGTAAACATGGGGAACCTAAAAAATGGGGCAAAAAATGTGACTGTTAAATCGACTAAGTAGTTGTGGGTTCGATCCCCTCTCGAGGAATGAAATATTTATTTACATTTATATTTTCACTTCTTCGCTCTAGTGTTGAGGCAAAGCGCAGCGGTGAGTTCCGCCACCCAATATGCAATGCCTCCAGAACTCGGCGGAAAGTGGGGAACGGAGTGTCTTAACACTAGGTTCCCTCTGCCTATCCTGCTGTGCGCGGAATACTGCGTGAAGCTCAAATGTATTTAATATGATTTAACATGGTTTTACATACTTTATTTTGTAAGATGGTAAGTATGACTCTTTAAACTGCAGTACTATAACTCTTTTCCAGAAATCCAAGCATTCTGAAATCAAATTTACGCGAAGGAAATTCTCACACCGTAGATTTACCGAATCAGTTGACTTGAATTTTATAAAAATTTCATAAAATTCTGGAGCACAATTGCCGCTTGTCTTTTAAGTTGACTTTGTTACATTTTTTCAATCATTTTTGTGGTCTATACTAAATTATGATTGAAAATCGAACTCCCGGTAACCTAGTAAGTATATGTGTAAAGTTAATTAGCGGCAACAGGCGGCTTCGCCCGCTTGAAATATGCGAATATTATTGTAGTGTATTGAGGGCTAGTTGGTAAACTGTCGTTAACAGCTGGGGTTTGTTTTATTTAAGTCAGTTTATAAATAAAAAAGTTATATCAATATAAAGACTTTTGTTCGACGACATTGCTATAAAATAATTATATAGATTAATTGACTGAAACTTTAGTTTTTAATGTATAAATATTACTTTTAAAGTAATAATGTTATTGGAATAAGAAAGTAATTTAGAATTAGATAATAAATGTTGAATACATTATGTTTATTTTTAATTTGACTGCATGAATTTCATTATAAAATACCGATATTTGTACTAATAATTTTCCTTTACTCTCACATCCTCTCCTTGAAATTTGATTACAAAATTTAACTAGACTACCGAAACGTTCTCCTTTCGCCACTTTGCTTTTAGAACTAAAAAATATTTAAATACGATTCGAACCCATTACAGGCATTCTACATTTCCACTAAACCACAATAATACATCAATTACTTATTATAATAGTCAACCATCTAACATATACTATAATAAATATTGATATGCGTTTAAAAAAGCAATTTCTCTAAGGGTCAAAACACACTTAGCGTAATGAAGCAAATGATCTATTGCTAAAACTTAACTTGGTTTGAAGCATACTGATACCCTTCACAGATACAAAGTTCAGGTCAACGCCTTCGTCTATGACCTGACCTATAAACCTTGCGTCCTGAGGGACGTTGGGTTTTGATGGATGGATACATAAGACTCAAACAAGTATATTGGACAATTTCTACTAACTGTAGTAGATAATACTTTTATATCTTCAATATCTTCATGGCGTCATTTTAATAGCGTCTTTCTGCCGAATTCTGGAGGCTTTATGTGTTGAGTGGCAGAACTCAACGCCGCGCTTAATCTCGACACCAGAGCGAAGAAATGGAAATATAAATTTAAGTAAATATTTCATCTCCTAGAGTGGGGATCGAACCCACAAAGCCGTACAACGTATTATCCAGTCGTGGTAACCGACTGGCCTTAATACTTCAAATATTATATGATTTTATTTAAGCGAATATACTAGCTGATTTTATTTAAGTGAAAATAAATGTTCATTTATTGTATTTTTTTTTTAATTGGACATCTTCTTCGTATTATAATATAAAATGATAATAATACAGTGGTATTTCTCTATTCAATTCAATTCATAAAAGTACACAATTTTTCATCAATATCTTCTTATGACATTATCACGTAAAACTATATTTCGTAAAGCCATTTTACAGAAAACCAGTTATTTTTTAATTAAATTTAAAGATTAATAAAGTTTTAATTTATTCCAAATATTAATAATAATAATATATCTTCGTAAATTAACAGAACCGTTTAAATAAATGACTCTATTCCGGATAATCCTACCATTAAGTCTAACGCTCTTTAGTCCAGACACGTTTGGACGCAGGAACTGACTGCTATGGCTATACAGTGGCTGCATAATGCATAGAATTCAAATTCAAGCGGTTCTATTACAATAACTCACAGATTATACTTTGTAAGAATTTAGTATATTGCAATTTTTTGATACTATATTTTGCTCTCTCTAGCTTCATGGTGTATCCTGCAGCATAGCAGGATAGGTAGAGGGAACCCGGGAACCTAGTGTCAGTTAACCCACTCTATTCTTCATTAAGACACTTAAAATTTCTATTTTTCGCCGAATTCATGATAGATTAAGTGTTTGATTTGTTTCGTTACCAGAGCGTGGAAAAAATATTAAATATGTCAATTCCCGAGCGGGCTTGTGCCCCTGCACCACGTTGTGGTCAATTATTATTTATTATTAAAAAATTGTATAATTTGTTATTATTAATTAATTTGTATTTTTTTAAGATGCGAAAAGGCCTTTTGTGATTGCCAAAATTTTGTAAAAAAATATAGTGGATATATTCATAATAATAGGATGACACTACTCATTTTATCGGTTTAAAAGAATTATATGATTATATGCGAATTTTCGAAGATATTGGATATAACATGAACATTTCCAACGATATGAAAATCTGGAACACCATGTAATAACAATAAGGAGAACGGTAATAAACGGGACGAAACGGGAAGATTACAATCTGAAAATCAAATATTATAGAGGATACTCCAGCTTAACATTCTACGCTCTTGCATCGTTTGCATGCGGTTTCTATTTTGCATGGTACACGTACACATATATATATATAGAAATTCGTACCGCCGTTCTTCACGTTAAAATATAACATTTATTGTACTGAATTACTTAAGTTACTACTAAAGTAAAATAAATAAATAAATCAGCTTCACGCTGTATCCCGCACACAGCAGGGAAGGCAGAGAGAACCTAATTTTAAGATATTCCGTTCCCCACTTTCCGTCAAATTTTGGAGGCATTGCGTGTTGAGTGGCGGAACTCAACGACGCCTTTTGCCTCAATACAGGAGCGAAGAATCAGAAATATAAATTTACTAGTAACTACAAGTTTAAGTATGTATATATCATATTTATTATTAGTAATAAAGATCTTTTTCACGTATCTCCAGAGTAGGTAGGTCTAGTTCTAAGTGATAATTTTCTATTAAGTTACATTGGTGGCAGTAGCAACACATTTTTTTAAACCAAAGTGAAGAAGTTCATAATTTACATTAAAAAAACTCGGTCCAATATGAGTCGGGCTCATCCACCGTAGCTCCCGTACCAATTTCAGAATCGCGGTCAACGGGAAGTACAACTTATAAAAGTTTACACATTTAAATTTGGGTGCTTATGTACTAATTTTGTATGAAATGAACTACAAATATAAGTTTGTAATGATTTTGACCTTTAAATACTTATAAATTTTCACTTTTCGAATTTTCTTCTTTATTTATATTGTTTATTTATATTCCCACATTGTGTCAAATTTTAGAACTGTAGGTTCTTCACGGGAAGTACTTTATAGCTTGTAAGATTACGCGGCGATTTTCATACAAAACGCAGCAAAATCGATGCATAAATGATTTTATCCTTTGTTTGGGTTATTTTAGAAGCTTGATTTTTTTTGAGCTTCAACGGACTGTAGATATGATTTTTTTGTATTCATTTCAGCTTGATACCTCCACGTGATCTCGAGATCCTATAAGAGTTCCGTTTTTACATTTTGATGTGCAAGACCGTAAAAATTAAAAAAATAATGCAATTTGACAATAAAATATCTATATATAATATAAAATATCATTATAAAATGTGCTTATGACTTTCACATTTATTGCTTCATAGCAGAGTAGACTATACACGTATTGTCAAGTAGTTTGTTTGCCCTTGCTCTAGTAAAGAGGCAAAGCGTGAGGTTGGGCAACACGCAATGTCTCAATTTCGCGGAAAGTGGTGATCGGAAGTGTCTTAATTGTGAAAGGAGTATATCAAAATTGGGTACTCAGGTTCCTTCTGCCTATCCTGGTATGTGCAGGATATAGCGTAAAGCAAAAAAAAATATTCGCAACTCAACCCCGTGCGAAATACCACAGCGACTATATGTATATAAAGAAATTAAATATAGGCAATCTCTCCCTTGTGATAATAGAATCCATTACCATAGCGACTACAGTCAGACGATGCCATTGTTCCACTGTCTCTTATCTATCTTGGGCAAATCTCAAATGTAACATGTTTAATAACTCCATTATATTGTTCTAATAGTGAGCTTACGTGCTGGGTCGGGAACGAGTCCTAGATTAAACCTGGAGTAATTGAATGCTTAAAAGCACTTTAATTTTGGATGTCAGAAAATACGGTTATTTTTACAAATTCATTAATCTCGCACACAGCAGAATTGGCAGAGGGAACCTAGTGTTAAGACACTCCGTTCCCCACTTTCTGCCGAATTCTGGAGGCATTGCGTGTTGAGTGGCAGAATTCAACGCTGCGCTTTGCCTCGACACCAGAGCGAAGAAAATGGATATATAAATTTTATTAAATATTTCATTTCCTTGAGTGAGGATTGAAACCACAACCAGTCGCGTGTACAGTCATTTCGGTATATTAGGAATTTATTTATAATTTTGTCTAGCTACAAATTTCTGTACGGTTTATTTAGCTATACGGTATTTAGGTATACGGTAAGTACGTGGGCACGGCAAGCGCAGTTTTTCCCGCGTAAACTTGCATCTCGAACCTAAATCTTAAAATGTCGGTGTTTTTATCATTATACAAATTGAATATTAAAGATTCAAAAGAAATTGTGATATAGTTGTAAAAAGTAACTGTTATAGCAATTAGCAAATTTGTCGAACTAAGTACTTTAAATTAATATCACTTTTTAATTTTGAACTGATTGTAATAAAACAAACTACCTATATATTAACAGAAGCTTGCCAGAATCCAATAGTGAAAACCGCATTTAAATCGGATTCTGAGATTATCGATAACAAACGTACAGACAAAAGTTTTAAAAATCATTGTTTTAGGTTCTTCTACATTAATAAAGGACCCCAATATGATTTTTTTATGTATCTTCCCAGTACAAACACCGATTCGTTACAATTTTATTATAAAGATAGATTAAGTTTAAAAAAAAAAACAACTTATCTATATAAGTATTTTTTCTTTAAACTATTGAATCTCTTTGTGGGAACTATAAAAATGCAATACTAAAGTTTTAATCATTTTTACATTAAAAATCTTAATTGCAAACATACATTATACAGAGTGTTTTTGTCAGCGCCACTTTGCACACAGGTATGGATAATAATTTATTAGGATTAACAGTCGGGACATATAAGTAATTCTTCAATCAATGAAATCTTTACCAGGAACGCCGCATAATTTAAAGAGGTCCCGACTGTTAATCCTAATAAACTATTGGGCTTGTTTATTTTCTTTTTAGTTTGATGCAGTCGGGGTTTTTGTTTTTACAAATATTTTTTTATTTTTCATTTTTTTGTTAGAATTTATTATGGTAATGATAATCATGATATACCTTTTTGAAATCCTGAATTTGAGCTCTTGAATTTGATACCCATATTGTAGTATTCGAAACCATTTTTTTTTCACTAAGTCCAATGGCGTCCCACAGCCGCCATGATTATTTTTTATTAACGTCACCTATCTAACACTTGGGCTGCTAATACAAATCTAACGATACCTCAAATATGTAAATTCGTTCAGCGGTTCTGGAAATATGAGGTAGTAAAGAATAATACATACATACAAGATACGCGCGAAAAACAAAAACATAACCCTTCCTTAGCAGTCGGGAAAAAATATAAATAAATACTTTATACTTTCTACGGTAATTAATTATATTTTGACAATAGTCATTTGTCGACGAACAAATTGTGTTTAGACATAACAATTTTGTAAAATGGTATTTAAATGCAAAGATCAGTTTACGCGGAGCGAGTTCAGCTCGCTGTCTGCTAATTGGACCACGTCTCTCTGTAATGTATCAACCTCAAAGGTCTTTAGGCAAGTTACACACTATATTATTATTGAAAATATAAAGTTATTCTTAAAATATATATATAAGAAAACTTTTTTGGATGTCCAAGATAAAAAACCGGTTAAGTGCGAGTTGAACTCGCCCATCGAGTTCGCATCGATCGTAAATGTATGCAAATTCGATGCATCGATTATAAAAGTTGAGAAACTTAGCACTTTGTGTGAAATGAACTACAAATATAATTTTATATATTTTTTTATGAAATACCTATAAATTATCACTCTTCGGATTTTCACTTCGTACCAAATTTCATAGCTGCAGGTTAAAGGAAAGTGGGTAATCCAATAAGTTTTGATTAAAGCTTAAAAAAGCTGGTTTCTTTTGTGTTTCAAGTGCTCATATATATGAATATTTGTTATTAATTTAATCTTGATACTTCTACGCGATCTTGATATAAATGGTCTTAACAGGCGAACAGACATACAACAATGTGATCCTGGAAGGGTTACATTTTTATCTTTTGAGGTGCGGAACCCTAAATTTATTATATGTGTGCTTCTCCGCCCGGCTAAAATGATAACTTAAACTAATCTAACTTGAACTATTTAATATTGAAATTGTTTAACTTTGAGAAAGCTTACGTTATTACTTAAATTTTAGTGTTAGATTAGACTTTAAATGCGAGTGGTTATTGGTTTTCAACCAAGCCAGGAAATGAAATATTTATTTAAATTTATATATCAATTCTTTGCTCTTGCAAAGCACAGCGTTGACCAGCATTTAACACAAAAGGCAGAATTCGGAGGCATTGACGTGAAGTGGAGAACGGAGAATCTTAACACTGGGTTCTCTGCCTACGCTGTTGTTTGGGGGATATAGCGTGAAGCTGATTTTATTACTTAAATATATAAAACCCTTTAAATGCTCACTGTCAACAATATGTTTTTCGGACACTAAGCACTGAGTCATGCTAAGAGAGAAGAGAGAAGCGTCTGTCCGAAATACGGCTAGTGCTATGAATTAGAGTGAGAGAGGATGACTCTACCTGTCGCTGTCGTAAGCGTGAGAAAAAGGGAAGCCAGACAGACTGGTGTTGTAACGACGCGTTACGTAATGAAGCAGGATACTCCATAACACGTTATTATTTCAAAAATTGAGACATTGTGCACTAAATGTATGAAATTATTTGAAGAAGGAAAGAGGTCGACATTACGCATTACACGCATATGATTACTCTATAAATATAAGTTATATAATATATCTCAATTTGAGTGACAATATAAAAAAAACAATTGAAACTATTTACCAGTGTTATATTAATGTTAACGTATAAATAACATTTTAAATAAAACGATTTTAATGGGGTATATTTTACGGTATACGCAAATAAGAAAATAAAAGCTTTTTTTTGGCATATTTAAAGTTAATCAATAAAATTACAATATATAAAGTACTAGCGACCCACTCGCGGCTTTGCCCGCTTAAACTACCGAATTATTTATCTAATATACTGAATTGCGTTCTTTAAACAAACGGCACAAACAACAGAATACTTAAATGGTAAAAATCATAAACAACGTAATAGGTAGTCTATCTTTTATTCTTTTATGTAAAAATATTTAAATCGAAAATCGAAAGATTGATGAACGAAAGATTGATGATTGATGATTATTTAAAGAGCTCCAAAATATGTGCAATTGTTTCTAAATCTACTTTACTAAAGAGCTAGCATTGAAGCATTCTCTAGTCCAGCTCCTTTCTTCTGGCGCTGGGGAACGGCATCAAGGCCATCTGGCCGTGGTCTCGAGCGGCAACCATCAATATGGGTGCATCGTTAGGGGGCCCTTTGGCCCTAGGACCGTGTACCTACCCTAGACCAGATACAGAGAGAGTCTTTTGGTGGGAATGGAAGGATAATCAAATGTCACCTGAGCGGTAAGCTCAGCCAGTTGAGACACTCAGTCAGGAGGACCAACTTAAGGCCGTGCGTTGGAATGTCATCGGTATATAATTCGTAGAGGGCAGGTGATAAAATGCTGCCCTGGGGAATTCCGGCAGCGATCGAATGGCTGCTACACTCTCCACTCTCACGAAAAATGTCCTATCAGGTAGGTAGCCGGTAAGAACATGCGCGACGTGATAGTGCCGGCCCTGAGCACTTTATGTGCTACGTCGAGCGAACGAACTATTACACTCTCCTTTCGGTTAATCGCTGCTGCACCGTAGTGACTCGCTCTGGCCACCTGCTGTGTCTGAACATGGAAAATATATAAGAAGAAATGTTATTGGGGGCATTTAGCGATATAATAGAACCCGCGAATTTTTTTATCTATTCCTGTGTGCTGTGCTGTTCACACTTATCTAAGAACGGCTTTACTGATTTAAATGCAGTTTTCACTATTACATTTATTCAAACTTCCCTTAACATTTAGTGTTTGTTTTATTTCAATCGGTTTATAAATAAAAAAAATATGTCAACATAAAGAAATGTACGTGACAATGGTGCTACAAAAAGTGTTTTATTGAATTGGCTGACATTTTACGAATATTTTTAAAATGATAATCTTAATAGATGTATAATTGAGATGAGAAAATAAATAATTGTGAACTGCAAGCGGGCGAAGCCGCGAGGGGGTTGCTAATTGAATAGTATAACTATGTACAATAAAAAAATCACTCATAAGTATGTTATTTTATAAAATATTATAAATTATAAGTTAAACAATAAATCCAGTTGTGGCGCGGAGGCACAAAGTGTGAATGTAAAATCGACTGGGTGTGGGTTCGAGCTCCACTCGAGTAAATGAAATATTTATTTACATTTACATTATATTTTATTTATTCCCTCTGGTGTCGAGGCAAGTTCTACTACACTAGGTTCCTTCTGCCTATCCTGCTGTGTGCGGTATACAGCGTGAAGCTTTTTTTAAAAAAAAGAACAATAAATACAGAAATAAATAAAATAAGGTCAAGTGCAAGTTTATTTGTTTGGCACCACCCTAAGTATATTAGCATAAATCACAAGTTTATCTATACCTAATTCTACTTCGTTACAGGCACGTAGCCAGAAATAATGGAACCAAGCTTAAATTTCAACGTTAACCCACTAACCCTTGCAGCTTCTAACATATTATACGTGAAAAAGTTACAAACACGTGTAATGAAAAAAAAATAGCTTCACGCTGTATCCCGCATACTGCAGGGTAGGCAGAGGGAACCTAGCGTTAAGACACTCCGTTGCCCACTTTCCATCGAATTCTGAAGGCATTTTGTGTTGAGTCGCGAAGCTCAACGCCGGATTTTTGCCTTGGAGCCAGAGCGAAGAAAGGAAAGCATAAATGTTAAGAAATATTTATTTACCTCTAGTGGGGGATCGAACCCACAACCAGCCGATTTTACAGTCACATTTTGTACCTCTGCCCTACGACTGGGCTCACTACACACGTGTAATGGAAATGTTTTAATTTATGTCTCCACATTATAGAGGTCTGTATAAATTTTGAAGTAAAGAGATGTTTTAACATGGTGTTTCATTTCTCCGCTTTCTGCCATTATTCTTAATATTGCAACCACAAGTTCAGCACTGAGACTTCTTACTTCTTACTTTATTTCTGATATATGTATGTATCTACAGAAAACTTGAGCGTTCAATTACTCTAGAGTAGAGACTCTATCCAAGAGATATACACTTCTCTACACAGGAGATGCTTTAGACAGAGAAAAAGAGAGAGAAGTTGAGTAAAACGGAATACACTCCAGGCAAACATTAAAAATAAAACGCTATAAATATTTTCAACTTCTATACTCTTTATAAAGACATAAAGTTGTAAACTATTGCAATATAAAATTCGCAAGATATTATGGAAGCTTACTTAAATTCTCCGATAAACTTTCTAGTACTGGCAAGTTTTATAAGCATACATTCGTTTATTTTTGAAGTCGTGCTCCTTAATGTTATTTGTTAGTTTTATGTTTTAAAATATATTTTAAATTAAATTAGCTTTACGCTGTATCCCGTACACAGCAGGGTAGGCAGAGGGAACCTAGTGTTAAGACACTCCGTTCACCACTTTCTGCCGATTTCAGGAGGCATTGCGTGTTGAGTGGCAGAACTCAACGCCGCGCTTAACCTCGACACCATAGCGAAGAAATGGAAATATACATTTAAGTAAATATTTCATCTCCTCGAGTTGGGATCGAACCCACAACCAGTAATACAAACCCACAACCACAAAATATATTTTACTTCAATTTAAAAATAAATTGACTTCATGCCTCCTTCATGTATCCTGTATACAGCATAGTGTTAAGATACTCCGTTTGCGCGTCGTTTGCCGTCCGCGCTTTGTCCCGAATTTTTCGGAGTATTGAGTGTTGAGTGGTGGATCTCAACGCCAGGCTTTTGCCTTGATACCAGACCGAAGAAATGAAAATATTAAGAAATATATATTTTTTTAATTTTTATATTATTTTTTAATAATACCTTTGACAAGAAATATACTATTTTTTAATAATACCTTTGACATAGTTAATGGAGAGTTTTGTTATCTGTACCACTCATTATAAATGCTTATAATAAACAGATATTTATTTTGTAACATAAAGTAAATATTGCAGACGGATATGCGGCGGTAATGCTTTATCTAAGAAAGGTAAATAAAATCATGATTGATGAAAATGATGAAAATATTTATTATGATAATAAAAAACTAAAATAAAATATCTTTGACGCCAGATTTGGCGTAGAGGCACAATCT
>DWQW01004306.1:0-20175 GCA_018249695.1 Heliconius erato demophoon | reverse complement strand
CATATAACATCCTTGTTTTGTTGTGAATAATGCCTTATGACATCAGTTTCGTAACAAATATTATCAGTATTGTTACTCATCAGTTACGTTACGAATTCGAAAATGTCCACTTTTCTGAGTATGACCCGAATATTGGACATAATTAAGTACTATAATATAGTGAAATTTAGTTTAGTTTTGGTCAATGTCTAGAGTGTTCTTTTTTTTAAATAACAAAAAATATCTTACGTTTTTTGTTATTCCAGTTACTTATAGGAGTTAATGAAAGTGGTACATTGTTGGCTTTATCTAAATAAATAAAGAAGACATTATCCTTTAACATTAATAAAATTTTCAAGCAATATATGTACAAATAGTCAAAACTAATTATGTAAAAAATCATCATATTTCCTAACACTGTTTATAAAAAAAATAACCTTAAAAATACAAATAGATTTAAGAGTTACTGAAACTTGACAGAAATATTATTAATATTGTAATTATTATATAAAGTAAAGAGCTTGAGATTCGTAAAACGTAAATTTTATTATATTGTGTTATTAAATATGTTAACTTACGTAGAGGCTGATTATAAATGATATATTTAAGAAAACTAGACCAATATCAATGAAATTATCTTTTATTTAAATACTAGGGAGCATGTCGCCATCTGTCGTGGAGTAGCGGAACTATATAGATACGTGCTTTTCTTTTTATTTCAGAGTAAAAGTAGATGGCAGTACCATGATGGCCTCATAATATCGAGGAAAAAATATTTTGATTCTTATAAATTTATTGAATTGTTAAAAATATATTAGTATCAGTAAAAGTGACTTTAATGCAGAAATTGGTAGTTTTATTCTCTTAATTTAAATATATTTGAGTAGGTCGTGAGCGTGATGTTCTTTTTAATATATGTTTTTTTCTATGATTAAACTTTTATAAAATAAAAAAAACAGTATATTAAATCGAATATAATTAAAGCAAATAAATATAATTAACAACCTCTACCACCGTCAGATGTAATGAGGCAATTTACGCGATTATCAGCCAGAAACTAGTGACTCGACACTCCCTCTTCAATTTTCAATCACTTGAACAAGACTTAGTTGAAATCTTAACTTTGTTTTGCGCAACATTTCTTTCTATAATCAAAATAAGAACACATATATTAAAGATGAGGCCAGTCGTGGCGCAGTGGCAAAAAGTGTGACCGAAAATGAAGTAAAATTGATTGGTTGTAGGTTCGATCCCCACTCGAAGAGATGAAATATATACTTAAATTTATATTTCCATATCTTCGCTCTGGTGTCGAGGCAAAGCGCCGCGTTCAGTTCTGCCACTCAACACGCAATGCCTCCAGAATTCGGCAGAAAGTGGGGAACGGAGTGTTTTAACACTAGGTTCCCTCTGCCTACCCTGTTGTGTGCGGGATACAGCGCGAAGCTGATTTAATTTAATTTTGATTTACATATTAAAGATGCAGATGTTACTCAACTGTCACAGCAGAATAGCTAACATACAAAGAAAAACTATTAAAATATGCATATTAAAGATGTATTTCAAAGATAAAAATTAGTTCGACCGTCTGGTCGTCACGTTGAGTCATTCCTTTATTACGGTGTTCAAAAGTAATAAAAATAAGCTGTTGCATATCAAGTTCGACATAACTTGGTCCGCGTGTAGGCGACACAAAGGAAAGTGGGGACCAGATGTTTATATCGTCTTTATATACATATATTGCATGTACGTATAGCCCAATGTTGCAATAAAACTAACTTAATTAGTCGATTTACTAACTAAATTTAGTTATATACACAATTTTTGAGTGAATGAGCCACCACTAGACTTAGAAAGAAAATTTGGGATGTAGGTAGGGTAAGTTAGGCGCAGGGGCACAAAGTGTAACTGTAAAACCGACTGGTTGTGGGTTCAATCCCCACTTAAGGAGATGAAATATTTACTTAAATTTATATTTCCATTTCGTCGCTCTGGTGTCGAGGAAAAGCGCGGCGTTGAGTTCTGCCACTCAACACGCAATGCCTCCAGAATTCGGCAAAAAGTGGAGAACGGAGTGTCTTAACACTAGGTTCCCTCTGCTTACCCTGCGGGGTACAGCGTGAAACTGATTTAATTCAATTAATTTTTTAAACTACTCGTTTTAAAATTAACCTACTTATATGATTGTAAAATAAAAATAAAACAATGATATAGGAGGACGATATGTGTCTTGATGTAGAAGACAACACTGCATATTGTATGCAGTGTTGTCTTCTCTCATTTTATTTCATGTATTGTACTGAACTCTAATAATTTAATTTGAGACTATCGTGGCACAAGGGTTCGATTGTGTGACTGTAAACGTGACGGTTGTGGGTTCGATTGCCAGTCAGAGGAATGAAATATTTAATGTATTCATTACGTTGCAAAAAACAGGCAAAACGCGGAGTTGTTTTCCGCCACTCAACACGGAACGCCTTCAAAATTCAGCGAAAAGTGAAGGAAGAAAGGAGAGTATCTTAGCCCTAGGTTCCCAGGTTCCCTCTGATTTGCGGGATACAACTAACAATCTTTGTCTACATATAAACGTTTAAAGATTTATCAACAGTAATCATGAGTAGAATATAAAGTTTTTTTTGTTATAGTAAAACAAATATGTTTATTATAATAGCTGGCGTTGAGTTCTGTCATTCAACACACAACGCCTCTAGAATTCAGCGGAAAATGGGGAATGGAGTGTCTTAACTCTAGGTTCCCTCTGACTACACTACCGTGTGAGGAGACAGCGTGAAGCTGATTTAAATTTTTTTAAGCATAAGAGCAACATACAGAACAAAACTATATACAGCTAAACCGTTCTTAGTTAAAATATAAAGCTTTTGCTTACATTATTTTAAATATAACCATTATTGCAGTGGACATTTCTTGGATCAGCCAACGAAAAGGTCATTTTGCTGAACAATAAATGTGATTCTTATAGAGCGATATCGACCGCCGCTGGCGCCAGCGAGCCGACCAGCCCTAGTCCCCAACAGTGGAAAGAAAACCGTTACTATTGTAGACTAACATTTTGTAAATTCGATTTGGAGTATAACAGGAATTGTGATCTGTGAAGAAATAAGGTATTATTTGCATTTTACAAATATATCGTTCATTAAAAGATTTTATAGATTAGTATATTTATTTATTTCGTTATTATTTGGGGACGGCGTGGCATAGAGAGAAGGTTGGACGCGGCAGGTTGTGGATTCCTATTCGAGGAAAGGAAATATTGAATATATTCATTCTCGCTCGCTCTGGTAACGAGGCAAAGCGCGGCGTTGAGTTCCGCCACTTTACACGCATTGCTTCTGGAATTCGGTGGTGCCCAGGTTCCTTCTGCCTACTTGGTTATGTGTGGGATACAGAAACCTAAACAAAATAAATAAATATATTTATTTCATTATTTTTATACTTTAATTGTACTCATACAAACAAAATACATATTATAGAATTATAGACCATACCAATAAAAAACCGGAAAAGTCCGTACAAAAATTAAAAGTCTCGAGCTTTTTCTGAAATTCAAGCTTAGCTTAGCCAGAGCCCTTTCATCTGATACCTCACTTGAATTAACGGCTGTAATACTAAATTTTGTCCCCCTTTTAAGGATATTATTTTTTAGGATTTAACCACAAACTAGTAGGTACTACTTGTAGATGCTAGATGCCAGGTTCATAATTCTAGGTCAACCGGAAGTAGTCTATTAATTTTGATTCCCTGTATATTGTCGAAATACGCGTTTTTTGCGATATAAACAGCCGTATCTTTTTTTAAAGTAAATTTAGACACGCTATTTTTCCAGGAAATAATGGGACCATAGATTTGAGGATATGGTTTAGATTTCAAGTTGATATCTCCAAGCGTCCCTGAGATAAAGACTCTCGACAGACAGACAGACGGACAGATAAGAAAGTGATGTGAACTAAGCGAATAAAGTGACCTTAAAAGGTAGGGAACCCTAAAAAACACCAATTTACAATGTACAAAAAGTGATCTTATGGCTATGTAACCATCTCTTCCAGGCAACCTTTAGGATGCTGGCTGGCAATTAAAAAATCATAAAAAATATTTGATTTTTCGAACATAGAATTACACTTAAAGTATTTATTTATTTTGAAGTTCATAAATATTACGCATTTAAAGATACTTTTTGTTTCAATTTCGACTTTTTTATTAAAAATATATTGGTGAAGAAATGTTTAAATTGATGTAACATAAAACAATTTATTACGTAAATGGCGAAGTTATTGTTGTTTAAATGAAAAAATAAACATTTTAAAAGAAATAAAAAGAACTAACTTCCAAATAAAATAAGTCGGTACTTTTAAAATGTTAATATTGTAATTGATATATTATTAAAAATATATTTAATAACTGATAATTTCTACAAAATAAGTATTTATTATGTATTGATTTCCTAACTTCTATACTGATCGTAGTAACAAGAATTCAAATAACATCAAAAAATCATTAACTTCTAAAGAATGCTTTTCACATCTGAGATATATTAACTTTGATAAAGTAAAAATATCGAATAGTGACAAATTATAAGCGACAGGTTTAACCATCTACCTACTATAGCAAATTGAATAATGTTTTTAATATAAATTTCACTAGTCAAAATGAAATAAACACGGGTGTATTCCGTTTCACAAACGTTCACCTGTCAGCAAGGTGGCGTCGCACGCGCCCTTATAGTGGGTTTGTTCTACTTGTGTACTATCTGTGGAGTTTTATTTTTTTTATGGAGCAGTTTTTTTTTTAAATTAAGTTTTGGAAAAAATATTTATCACATTTTTTTTTATATATTACTCTACTATAGAAATTATTAATTCTTCATTCTTATAGATACATTTCATATTAATTGATGAAACTTAGACGACACTTTTTATGTAATTAAGTATGTTATTTAATGGTTTGATAAGATTGTGAAGTAAAATAAGCAGCTTCACGTTTTCTCTCATAAAGCATTTTCAAGTAAACCTATTATTAGTAAACCTTATTACTATAGTTTCCGCCCAATTTTCAAAACTTTTCGTGTTGAGTGGCTGAACTCAACGCCGCACTTTGCCTACCAGACCGGAAAAATTAAAATTATTAAAAATATAATTTCCCCTCTGGACAATTGAACCCATAATCATCGCGTTTACACCAAGAAGAGGTCCCAAAGGCGCTGGTTCTCTAACAAATTCAATCAACACAATATAGAAGACATAGCAATAAAATATACATTTTTATTAAAATATATAATAAAATATTGTATCTTTTAAAAGCAAATATTATTTAGCACGTAAGGGAAAAACGCTTACCATTTTGCAAGCTCCATCCCACCTGTAGCTAAAAAACGTATCAGGTGGTATAGACGTTGACATAATTTTTTAAACTACTCCAGCCCGTTATCTCTATTATTAGTTGTAATTAAATTGTTGATCTGATTATATTCATTACAACCTGATTTTAGACGAGTTCATTAAAAAGTTATTTGGATTAAAAGATAAGAATCAATCTACGGCTTTGACTTGACTTATCCGGCTTGAAGGACAACAAAGCTTGGGTGGCCCACTTTATAGACTCCAGACTGGTCTTTTAATTGTTGATTTTTTTATTAAATATTATTTAATTACTTCATATAGAATTTTTTTTTATTTATTTTGGTTTTGGACTCTTACGATAATTGCACATTGTAAATTAATATTTTTTAAACGGTTATTTGCTTTTAATTGTTAATTAAATAAGCAGCGTGAAGCTAAAAAAATAAAAAATATAATATTGGAAGCATAATGTCAGACATTACCAGCCGTGGAAAATATACGAAACTAAACTTTAATGACCAAAGGCAAATCTGTTAAAATAGTTAACTTAATTTTTGGATAATCACTCACTTCATCTTTTCGATAATTAAATTTTACTTCTTTATTCATAAATAGCAAAAAACTTCAAGCAACATATGAAGAATTTTTTTTAGAAAATTCTTCATTTTCAAGTAGTAGATGGTTGTCTTGTGTTCTTCAGTCATCATTGCAACTACTTTCATATACGAAATTTGTCAATAATATAAGATGTACGTTATTGTTAAATTAAAGCTGTTATGTTGTTGTATTACTTTATCGTTATGATTAATACTATTTCGCATTATCTTAAATAAATCAAAATTAAATCAAATTAAATCAGCTTCACGCTGTATCCCGCACACAGCAGGGTAGGTAGAGGGAACCTAGTATTAAGACACTCCGTTGCCCACTTTCTGCCGAATTACAGAGGCATTGCGAGTTGAGTGGCAGAACCTCGAAACCAGAGCGAAGAAATGGAAAAATAAATTTAAGTAAATATTTCATCTCCCCGAGTGAGGATCGAACCCACAACCAGTCGGTTTTACAGTCACACCTCGTGCCGCTGCGCCACGACTGGCCTTATTTTAAATATTTTCATATTTTTTACTTCTAATAATATATAATCGTTGATTGAACTCGTAAGTTAATTATTATTTTTACTAAAACTAATAATATTATTGTTAGAATTAATAACAAGGCTAAAGCCCGACGTTGAGTTCCGCCACTCTCAACTCATTGGGAGATATCTCGAAAAATTCGACGGAAAGTGAAGAACGGAGTGTCTTAACACTAGGTTACCTCTGCCTACGCTTCATACATACATGATACATACCACAAATTTGATATAATTTGACTTAGAACTAATAATAAAAGAAAAACGTATTTAAAATAATAATAAAGAAACCAATTACTTAAGGACTGACATCTGTTAAAACTAATGTTTCTTGTTCACATTTAGGTTAAATATGAAACGTGAACTAATCACTTTAAATTCACACTGGGATAAGATTGTTGACGTTCTCATAATACAAATAAATGACAAATAACTTCAAGGTCATAGGTTGAAAAAAACGTTAATTCTCACCATTTACATCAATATTTTGTAATATAAACTTTAAATTAAATAATTTTAAAGCTGAAATTCCCGCCAAAGTTTCCGTCCATGTCAAACTTTTACAGATTAAATTAGTGTTAACGACATAAATGTTTAGGAAAAATTTACAGTTAACAACTGTGCTGTTAAAAAAAATTAAACTGCCAAACCAATTTCAATCTTATAAATATATATTTTATATATTAATTTTTATTTTCAACAAATTTAAATAGCTATGAATTTCAACATGTTTTGTTGATTTTGAGACGAAGGAACACATATGTGCAGCCTTCTGTGCGTCGTTTGTCATTTTTTATCTGTTAGCTCCTTTGCATTCATTTTGTGTCAACAATTGACGCAGATGTTACCAAATAGGAACGCTAAATTAAAATTTTAGTGGCATTTAAATTTAATCATTAAAGTATTTAAGAAATGTGAACGGATCGGTAGTTCACGTATTGAAGAAATGTTTTTGTGTATTATTTTTTTCAGTCGCATATGAAAATTTACAAGGACTTTAAAAGCTGTTTTTTAAGAAATATCTAGGCAACATTTTTACGTTTTGAATTTAAATAACATACAAAAGGAGTCAGTTATTTTCTTAATTTTTTTTCAGCATCGCGCTGTGTCAATATAGCAGGATAGACAAAGGGAAACTAGTGTTAAACCTTCGTTCCCTATTTTACGTCGAATTTCTCGAGACATTCCGTGTTGAGTGGCGTGATTTAACGCCACGCTATAACTTATTACTGTAGCGAGGGAATGAAAATGTTAAATAATCCATTCTACCTATTGGGAATCGAACTTACAACCGCTGATGTTACAGACACACGACTGTGCCAATGCGCAACGACGACTGGAGTTATTTTGTATATATAATATTAATAAAATAAATCAAAAATATATAATATTATAGGGTAGAAGACATTTTGTATTAACGCACGCATGCATTCTAAAAGATAATTCAGTTGAATTTTTTATTTATCACCGCTAAGGGTGTCTGTCACATAAACACCATTCATTTCGCCAATATCGTGTTAAATGGTCGATTCACGATGGGGACGGTTACGCTAAATTGCTTATATATTTATACGTATATTTCATATAGATTAGGTACTGTCAGTGTTGTGGGTTCGATTATCAGTCGGGGTAATGAATTATTTTGATTACCTCGTAACAAAACAAAATGTGATATTGAGTTCCTCAATACCACATTTGTGGAACATAAGATGCAATATCTCAAAAATTTCCCAAAAAGTAGGGAACGGAGAACTTAACGTCAGGTTCCCTCTGTTCAACTACCTATGCGAGATACAGCGTGACACCGTTAAAAAAGAGTAAAAATGTCGCGCAACCGTGGTCTGTATTTTTCTGGTTTGGTTAGGTAGTGTTAAATAAAAACAAATGTTTCATAATATAATTTATAATTTAAAGCAATTATTGCTTAAATACCTCAAAGTTATAATAGTTATAATAAGGCTCTTGTATTTTTCAGAGAAGCTTATGTTAAAGTTTAAAGATACGTTAAAGTTTAAAAGCAGCCTTGTTTGGAAACAAAATGCAAACAACAAGTTTGTTTTACTTGATATGCTGAATATATTTAAATTTTAATTTAATTATTTTTACCGTAGCGTTTGGCGCTCCGTTCTCTCTGACTACCCCGCAAGGGATAAAGCGTGAAGCTAAGTTAAGTTATTAAAAATTTAACTTAGCTTCGCGTCTTGACTCCGTATACCTATAGCAGGTTAGGCAGAACCCTACCCTAGTGTAAAAGCTCTTCTAGTTAACCTAGTCTCTAGGATCTAGAGATAAGAAGAGCGAAGAACGGAGTCGTTTTTCACTTGATTTATTTACTAGCTGAACTTTTTGTTTTTATCAATTTTATCTAAATCCGACTGTACTGTATCTAAACCTACTAGTTGTGGGTTCGATCCCCACCCGAGGATATGAAATATTTATTTAAATTTATATTTCCATTTTTTCGTTCTGGTGTCGAGGCGCGGCGTTGAGTTCTGCCACTCAACAAGTAATGCCTCCAGAATTCTGCAGAAAGTGGGGAACGTAGTGTCTTAACACTAGGTAGTCAACCCTGCTGTGTGAGGGATACAGAGTGAAGCTGATTTATTTATTTATTTTATTTTTAAATCCGTTCAGTATTTTTTTCCGTAAAAGTGTACCCTTACAAACTTTCACATTTATAATTATAATATTAAGTATACTAGAATACTACATAATTTTGTCATAAAAAATGGCATATTAAAAATAATAATAATAAAAGATTATCTTAATATAATTAAGACACATCAATCAGTCAATCAGCTTCACGCTGTATCCCGCACACAGCAGGGTAAGCAGAGGGAACCTAGTTTTAAAACACTCCGTTCCCCACTTTCTACCGAATTCTGGAGGCATTGCGTGTTTAACGAACGAACGAACGAACATCCAGCATTATTTAATAACTTATTAGAACATAAAACTAGTAAAATTAATCAAAAGAAGTTTTTACGGCGCATAAAATTAAAGGAAAAGTAACACCGCGTAGCAGCTGCAAGTCGAATAAAAATATACGCACTAAATTGGTAAAATTCGACGCTGGGTGGTTCGACTTCGACAGTTGATACTAATATAGTCTACTCTACGGTGAGGTGAGCTATAGCTATCTATAAGGTTCCCTCAGATGCAATAAAACGCGTGTGTAGTGTATGTTCAGTGCCAGCGGTGGCCTTGGTGTGTGGCCTAAGTTACGACTGACTCAGAGTTTGTGATAATATTTTAAATTTTATATTTGTTCATGTTTTGTATAAAAATGTTGTGAATATAGCTGATTTATCCTTTAATTGTTACATATGTAATTTAGTAGTTGGGCTTATTATTGTTAACGTTTTAGAAATGTGAATCGAATTCTATGTTGTAATTAATTAATCTGAACTTTAGTATGTTTCTTTACACTTTTTTCATATAATATTAAAAGTTAAATTAAAATGTTATATATAGAAAATATTTAAAACAAAACTTGTGGTCAATAATTCACATGTAGTTTTCTATTGTTTAACTCCCTAAGGAAGTCAAATGTTAACAAAATAGTAGCAAATATTCCAAATATTCTATGTATTATAATTCATGAATTTAAGTTCAATATTTATAAAAAAAATGTTAATGACAGCACAAAATCATTAAAAAACACTACATTGACATATTCAACAAACTTACTACAATACATTTGAACCTAGGTATAAGTAAAACAACATATTTAACCACTACACCAGACTGCACTATCAACTTATCTGTAATATTTAATATCAATTCTCCACGCTACTTACCCACACTCCTCTCTCGAAGCAAAATAAAGTTAAACTAAAATCATTTTTTGCAAAAAGCAAAGTACTAAGATCATATAAACACTACACCGATATTTTCAAGAAACTAACTAAAACAGATTTGAATGTATACCCACTAAACAACACTTTTAACCACTACACCACAGCTCTATCAACTTATCTCTATCATTTAATATCAATCCTCCACGCTACCTCCCTTCGCTCCTCCCTCGGGTCTTCGAGATCAGCGCACGTGGCTGGCGGTGCTGGCGGAGGCGGTCGGGCGCTAGCGACCGCGACGAGCCAATTTCACAGATTCGTCACCGATTAGCACGCGCCACGAGGTTGTGCTATACAGTATTGGCTGCTTGTGTGTTTCTTTTTAGTGTGACAATTTGTGTTTATAGTGTGTTGTGTATATACGTTTAGAAGTGTAGATAAGATTATTTGTTGAAATATTTACTAGTATTGATAATATATTTTTTACATAATTTTAATGTCTTCATTTGTCACGTATTGTCTCGGAGATTCGTCGGTGTGTGGAACGGTGTCTTGATTTCAGCCCCGTATTGTCTCGGAGATTCGTCGGTGCCTTAACACTAAATTCCCTTTGTAGTGGTTGATCTGAGTATGTTACACATTAACATATTTAATAATAATTTATATAGTTTTCGAAATAGCTATAACTCTTAAGGAACATACTTTTTGGAGGATTTCTTCTGGAGGGGTTTCTTTATTATTTTGTGACTATGACCAAAAAAACAATCGCTATAAATGATATACCTATAGCTTAACTGTAATGTAAAAACAAGCAATAATAAAATACATAAGCAGTAAGTTGGAATATCAATTGAAACCTATGATATGATATTTACCTAATAAATAATATTAACTAACCCAGCCTCATTACAATTTAAAACAAGCTTTCATTTCAAACAACACTAAGGAGTCAATTCTCGCCAGTTACACTATAGAAATGCATAATGGCGCCACGACGGCGCCGCGATCACTGCAGCCGAGCAAATGTGTCCGTGCACTGTTCACTTCACTTGTGTACATACTAGTACTTACGACGACGCGGTCTATACTTGCTGAATGCTGTATAGGTATTGATTGGGTTTTGAATAAATTTTATTAGAGGAATTTATGGTATTGGGAACAGTAATATTATAGTTTAGATTTTGTTTATGAGGTTAGTTAGGTGCAGGTGCAAATGCGTGCGTTCGCCAAGGTTGTAGGTTCGATTTCCACATGAGGAATTGAAATGTTTGTTTAAATTTATATTTTTATTTTTTCGCTCTGGTGTGGAGGCAAAGCTCGGCATTGAGTACCGCGATTAAACATATAATGCCCCGAGAATTCGGCGCAAAATAGGGTACGGAGTTTCTTAGCACTAAGTTGTATCTGCTTACCCTGTTAATGCGCGGAATACAGCGTAAAGCTAAAGAAAAAAGATTTAGTTTATAAAGCCAGTCGTGGCGTAGGAGCACAAATGTCTGACCGTAGACACGTCAACTTGTGGGTTCGATTCCCACTCTAAGAAATGAAATATATAATATTTTGATTTCTTTGCTCTGGTGTCGAAGCAAAACGCGGCGTTAAGTTCTACTACTCAACACGCAATGCTCTAGAAAGCGGGGGAACGTGGGGAGCGGAGTATTTTAGCACAGAATACATCAGCGTGAATATGAAGCTGAAAAAAGAAAAGGTTTAGTTTATGATTTTACTTTGTATGTTTATGGACTTCAATGCGGCGTTAAGTTGCTTTATCTAATGAACAATGCCGAAAAATGGAGGATATGTTTAATGTTGTATTCTCCTCAAAATTATTTTGAGAAGAACACAGAGAGTGAGGTAGATATAAGAGAAGCAACCTGTAAAACTTCCTTGTATAATGTTAATAGAAGTTTGTACCACAGATTTTATGCTGAAATATTGTACATTCAGCTGCCAAATTCTAAATAGGTACTTAGTTGTAAACTAAGAGGCTAGTCGAGGCGCAGGGGCACAAAGTGTGACTGTAAAATCGATGGTTGTGGGTTCGATCCCCACTCGTTTTCAAAAATTTGCAATTGCAAAATTTATATTTCCATTTCTTCGCTCTGGTAACGAGGCAAAGCGCGGCGTTGAGTTCTGACACTCAACAAGCAATGCCTCCAGAAATTGGCAGAAAGTGGGGTCTTAACACTAGGTTCCCGTTGCCGACCGTGTTGTGTGCGGGATACAGCGTGAAGCTGATTAGTTGTATCGTTGTATCTCTAGAGTATTTAGAATTTGAAGTGTTGTTGTTGTTCATAGCATTGCATGTTCATGAAGCAAGCATAGAACAAACATATAGAATAAATAGAACAGACATATAGAACAAAAGAAATAATTATATGATAATTATCTAATTTTATCCGTTGTCACATTTTACAAAAATAAAACAAATGAAAGAAACATTTCAATATATTTTTAATTTATATTAAAAGTGAAATAAATACAACGATGGAACTTTTACATCAATTTTATGTACGATACATATAATAAATATATTTCTCAAAATAAATTCACACATTTTAAAACCACAAATATAGCTATAAATTCTTCTAGAACAAAAAAAGTACACAATTTAATAAACTGTAGTGTAATAAATTGTAAATTTCGTATAAATTTGTAAGCGCAATTGATTTTTAAAGGTTATTTATTTGGAAAGACGTCCACATTTCTAGAATTGTTGAAAGTTCTCAATGAAGACAAATTACCACGTGATCAGCCCGGTGTGAACACACCTTTCCTTATAATTTAATATAGGTGTTTTTTTTATTATACTTTTTTATTTAATAATTGATCCATACAAGTACATAATTTTTTGTCATTATAATGACAAAATTATTCCTAGTTATTTTAAGGACAAAATACATTTTGTCCTTGAAATAACTAGGTAAAGAGAAATTATTTATTTAAACACGTTATTATTATACTTTTTTTTCATAAAAGTTTTTTTTTTAAATTTCACGCTGTATCCCGCATACAGAATATCCAGAGAGAACACAGTGTTAAGGACACACCGTTTCCCTCTTTCTGCCGAATTCTGAAGGCATTGCTTGTTAAGTGGCGTAACTCAATGCTTTGACTTGACACCAGAGCGAATAAATGAAAATAAAAATTTAAATAAATATTTCATTTCCTCTAGTGGAGATCGAACCCACAACTAGTGGCGCTTACTGACTGTACACTTGTGCCCCTGCGCCTGCGCCTGCGACTGGCCTCTATAGATAAATTAAAAGTGTGAGACCTAATCAGATTATTAGACCGTTTTGTGCTTAATAAATGAGTCACCAATTTTATTTAATAAAACACACGCCAAAATAACTAAATATAACAAGAATACGTTCAAGTTAATTATAGTAATTGTTCACGAAAAGCATTTCTTAAATTAATTGGAACTGCACATGCCATTTCGTATGTAAAGCATTCGACATTAAAATTTTACCCACAAAAAAAAATTCGCAATGACAGCTGTCGAATTGTTTACCAATTAATTATAGAGACGAAATTTAAATAATTTTAAAATGCCGAAAAATGTATGCTATGCGGAATATTAAATTTCAATGTCACAGGTGACAGCCATAGTTTGGAGGCAGTCGTGGCGCAGGAATGCGACGGTTGTGTGTTCGATTCTCAGTCGGAGGAATGAATTGTTATTTTAGCTGTGGTGTCGACGCAATGTGCGGTGTTGAGTTCAGCCGCTCAACACGTAATGCCACGATAAATCTGCGGAGAGTGGGGAACGGAGTGTCTTAGCGCTAGGTTCCCTACGCCTACACTACTATGTGCGACATACACAAAATAAATTAAATACCGAAAAAATTATGCCATGCACAATATTTATTAATACATTTCAATGTTACAGGCTAATAAAAAATACAACGGTCATGGTCATTGCCTAAATACTTTAGCAACAAATACTAAGAGAAGGATTATCATGTGACTGTGAACGCGACAGGTTGTGTTTGATTGATACTGGAGGAAATGAAATATATTTAAAGAGAGCGAGTCGAGGCAAACCGTGACGTTGAGTTCCGCCACTCAAAATATAATGTCGTATCTCCTCTCCTAGAAGGTTCCCTTTGCCTACCCTGCTGTGCGCGGGATGCAGCGTGAAGCTTAAAAAATATAAATACTAAGAAAAAAGGAGTATCCTCCCATTAAAGGGATACAAGCAATTAATACCGCATTAAGTTAAATAGTATTTTAGTAATTTGGCCGAAACTCGGCAACAGCTGATTTTTTCGCCTGACCACATTCGGATAGTCGCACCTGCACAGATTTTTTAGCCGGGTGATCTTAATGTTTTTTAACTTTGACACCTGGCTATTCTGCCTAGCCGAGACAGCCGGCCGAATAAGAATGCGTCGTTGTCAGCCTGCATAATTAAAAAAAAAATGTATAACTTATACCTTCTACCTTTGTGGTTAGCGCTGACCCTGTGGCTATTTTAAAACGCAGAGACAGTCTAAAAATATTACACATCTGCTTTTTAGTTATAATAAAATATAATGTAGTGTTTAATAGAGGCCAGTCGTGGCGCAGGGGTATAAGCGTGCGATTGTAAGCGCGACAGGTTGTGGGTTCGATTCCTACTCAAGAATCCAAACAAAACGAGGAAAAGTGTGGCGACCACTCAACATTCAACACGCAGAGTCTTTGAAATTGGGCTGGAAATGGGGAAAAGAAGTGTCTTAATGGAAACGAATCGTCGTGTCCCAACACTAGGTTCCCAGGTTCCCCGTGCTTACCCTGTCATTTGCATGGTAAAGTGTGAAGCTAAGAAAAATTGTGAAAAACACATTGAAAATATAGCTACATATTATACCACTGTAAGTCCCACTGTAGGGCGTATAAATAGTAGGCAATTTGTAAATTGTAAACAATTTGCGGAACGGAAAACAGTTAAAAATTGACACAATTCACAACAGTCCGTTTATTCGAAGAAATACCGCCATTATGCCATTTATGGGTTTATACGGCACTTAACGCGATGTTAAGAATAATTACGTAGGAACCACTTGTTTTAAGTTGTTTTTTTTTTCTTTTTGACATTAACATTTTTGCACATTACGGCATAAGAAGCCGCTACATATCGACGGTCTCTAGGTAAAGTATGGAAAGTGAATAATTCCAAGTTTCTTTTATTGCTGTTTTGAACCACGAATAATGGACTTACTACTTTTCTATTATATACACGTTTTGAATAAAAAAACGCTTAAAAATATATTTTTTTTAATTAGAAAAAATCTCAATTAAACTACCCTTCTTTTACTGCTGTTTTCAACTACTAATAATAGTAATTTTCGATTATATACACGTTTTGAAAAAAAAAACGCATAAACACCATTTTTTTCATTTAAAAAAAAATCTCATTAAAACTACCCTCCCTCCTTAGTAGTTCAAAAGGGGAATAAAAAATTAAATCAGCTTCACGCTGTATCCCGCACACAGGAGTATAAATATTAGCGATTTTTCACTTTCAACACTTTACCCAAGAACCATTGATACATATGTAAGTACACATGTCGAACACAGCCGGTAGCCCTTGGCGCGATATGTTTTTAATACTAGTATCTAGTATTGACTTCCCGTCTAGTACTACTAGAAATGTAACGTTAAACGACGTCTTTTTGTTTTATTATTGAAAAACAATAATGTATTTTGCATTCTTAATTCGTTTAATAATATTGAGGTGTTGGGTTAACTACAAACACAAAAAAAAGTGAATTAAAAAAAATGCTTTACGCTGTATCAGGGTAGACAGAGGGAACCTAGTGTTAAGGCACTCCGTTTCCCACTTTTCGCTTAAATTTCGTTATCAACATACTGGACTACCCCAGGAATTGCTAAAATCCAAGGATATACCTGCCGTAATTGTACATTATATACATATGGTGCAAAGTCCGGCTTTAAGTTTCGTCAATCAACACGCCATTTCTAATTCGGGCGAAAAGTAGAGATTAGAGTGTCTTGGTACAAGGTTCCTCCTTCCTACCCTGTTATATGCAGGATACAGTGTGTAGCCAAACAAAAATTAATTGGAAACAGCAACAAGTAGTTAAAATTTTCAACAACAAATATATAGATATTAGTAGGCTCTCTGAACTTTTATGCTTTTTTCACTCGATAAGAATACAATCAAAAGTAAGAAAAGTCCTAAAATCAAACCTACACAACCGTCTACAGCTAATTTCAGGGATGTCACGACTCATTAACCGTACTGTACACAGATGACACGATGCGAGTACGCCGCGTTGGGGAGCAAATCTAAATTAAAGTGGGTTTCTAGCGGCTAGCGGTTACGATGTCTGTTCCCAATTAAAACTGCAAGTTTAAAATAGTACGGCTAATGTAACAACGAAAGGCTTTATCTATGTTTTATACAAAATTAAAAAAAATCAAAATCAGCTTCACGCTGTATCCCGCACACAGCAGGGTAGGCAGACGGAACCTAGTGTTAAAACACTCCGTTCCCCACTTTCCGCCAAATTCTGGAGGCATTGCGAGTTGAGTGGCAGAACTCAACGCCGCGCTTTGCCTTGATACTAGAGCGAAGAAATGGAAATATAAATTTAAGTACATATTTCATCTCTTCGAGTGGCGATCGAAGTTCGAACCCACAAGCAGTCGGTTTTACGGTCACACTTTGGGTCCCTGCGCCACGACTGGCCTCAATAACATACTAAATAATAAAAAAAATAAGTACCAACTATAAATAAATACTTGGTTAATAGATAAATTGACAACGAACTGTCTTTGTATTACAGCTTAATTACAAATGGGGCGACCTTAAAACGAAGTGAATGTTTGAAAAGGTGTTTCCCATATAGACAATTTAATACGAACAAATTTAGAGGGTAGTTCACTTTAGAATTAGAAATTTAATTTCTTCTCTATACCATTTGTATTAAGGGTCATTTTATTTATTTGCGAGTGTTGTTAGGTTTATATTTTAAATTGCAGTTTTGTTTAGGGTGAATCCACCTGACAGGTCCACCTGTAACGACAGTTGCGTCACACCTTTGCCTTATTACTTTAGGCTGTTTTTGGTGCTTCAGAAATTGTGACTAGGCTAAAGCTAGTGACCAAATTTTATGTTTTTTTATACCGTTATGTATTTTTTTTTCAGCTTTACGCTGTATCTGTTCCCCACTTTCTGCCGGATTCGGAAGGCATTGCGTGTTGAGTGGCAGAACTCCACGCCGCGCTTTGCCTCGAAATGTAATGTATGTATTTGTTAAATATGAATAATATCTATAAAGTTTGATCAGGTAATCAATTAGGAAGATGTGATAAGCACAGTATTAAAATAATTGAGGCCAGTCGAAGCGCAGGGGCACAAAGTGTGACTGTAAAATCGACTGATTGTGGGTTCGATCCCCACTCGAGGAAGTGAAATATTCATTTACATTTTTATTTCTTCGCTCTGGTGTAGAGGAAAATGAGGCAACGACGTTCAGTACCGCCATTCAACACGCAATGCCTTCAGAACAGTGTGGAAAGTTGGGAACGGAGTGTCTTAACAGGTTTCCACTGCCTACCTTGATGTGTGCGAGATACAGCGTGAAGTTAACAAAAAAAACTATAATATAATTCTGAGTCCCTCATGGCGCAAAGGCTAAGAATCAGAATGAGGTGTGAAAAAGTTAAGGATTGTAGGATCAATTCCCACTCGCACGAATGAAATATTTTCATTTCCTCGTTTTGGTAGAGGCGTAGAGTTCCGACACTCAACACGCAATGTAATGATGCGCTGGGAACAGAATGTCTCAACACTAGGTTCCTTCTGCGTGCTCTACTAGGTGTGTACTCGTATATGGGGCATACAGTGTGATTGCTGTTACTTAATGTTTCTTTGAAAAAAACATTTTTTGTTTTTGCATGTAAATTATTTATTACCTCAAATAAAAATATCCTGAAATTTGAATTTACACATATAGTATACTGTCAGATATGGTAAAATTGAGTCATAGTGGTATCTTAAAAAGTGTAAAAAAATGTACGTATTTGGTTTTTTTTTAAATGGTATTGGAATTTAAAATAATTTGTGTTAGTCGTGGCACAGGGGCACAATGGTGCAAATTTCGGGACGAGTTGTTGGTCAGATTCTCACTTGAGGAAATTAAATATTTAATATTATCATTTCTTCAGTCTAGTGTTAAAGTGGGAATCCGGAATCCGGCGGAAAGTGGGGAGCGGAGTGTCTTAACACCAGGCTCTGCCTACCCATGCTTCTCTGCATGCGGGATACAGCGTGAAGCTGAAAATGAAATACAAATAATTAATAATTTCCTAATTCTGTACATTTTTCTATTTATATTCAACATGACTATTATATAACCTTTATATGTTATAGATTTGTTACTAACATCTGTTTTACGTTTTGTACCTATGTATAATTAAGTGTCAATTATAATCTAATAAACATATGAACAAAATTCGCGGTTTTTTTTTCGATTATCGTTTTCTTCTTTTTTTTGGGTTCCGTATCTCTTAAAGAAAAAAAGGATCCCTTATCTATCTATATATAAGATCACTTTGTTGTCGGTCCGTCCGTCTTTTCCATGTCCTAAAAAATTGTATTTTATAATTACTTAAAAAAAGACATGGCCGTTTATATCGCAAAAAAAATCTCAAAACGCGTATTTCGACACTATAAGGGAAATCTAAATTAATATGGTACTTCCGGACCTACAATTATTAAATTGGGCAGGTAGCATCTACAGATAGTATTAGTTCAGGAAAACTAACAGTAAAACTATACGTTTGTGGTTAAATCCTAAAAAATAGTAGCCTGAAGAGAGGGCCAAATTTGGTATTAAAGCCGCTAGTTCAAGTGATGTTTCCAATTTTTGACGACTCACGCTTGACTGGTTTTTTTCTAATAGGGGGCCGTTCAAGTATTACGTAAGCAGATTTTTTGCAATTATTGACCCCCCCCTCCCCTATGTCATCAAAAATAAGCAATCCTCTTATAAATATTTCATTGAAAACGTCAAAAATAAGCAAACCCTAGACCCCCCGCCCCCCTACAGTGCTTACGTAATACTTGAACGGCCCCTAGGAGGGCAAATTATTAAAAGTTTGAAAAGTTATTTTGGCTACCTGGCTGGCTTTGGATATATAGGATTTCAGAATTTCAATATTACCTATACGTATATATTTATTCCACATATCATACCACGTAATTACCACAGAAAATTTTCCGTTTTCTCCACTTTTCGTATGTCGCTCATTTGATGCGGCAATGACTGCGTTCTTGAAATATTTCAGGAGACGTAATCACAGTTTTAAATAGCTATACATCACACTCATATTATAAACGTGACTGTAAATTTGTTTGTACTCATATCCTTAAAGGTATAATAAGAGAGAACATAGGATATTTTTTCTTAAAAAAATATTATTTTTAAAACAATTTAATATACAGCTGTATCCCGCACACAACAGGCAGAGGGCACCTAGTGTTAAGACACTCCGTTTCCCACTTTCTGACAGATTCTGGAGGCATTGCGTGAAATATAAATTTAAGTAAATATTTCATCTCCTCGAATGGGGATCGAACCCACAACCAGTCGCTTTTGCGCCACGACTGGCCTCTTAATATACTTTGGCTATAAATGAAAAACAAATTTAAGCTATCAAAGCCACCTTACTGCCTATAATAGTAAAATATACATCAATAAAATTAGAACCAACATTAATTACGTAGTTTACCCCAAATTGACAAGACTACAGTAGCACGTGGCACTTGCCGTGGACGGTGTACGATCAATTTGGCAGTTGTAAGCACTGAGCACATGGCACGCACCTTGCGCCAGGTGTCGCCACCTGGCACACTTTGCGTCGTTGGAACTGCTCGCGTTATTCTCTTGGTGTG
>DWQW01004305.1:0-20177 GCA_018249695.1 Heliconius erato demophoon | reverse complement strand
GCCTGTATAAAATCGCAGGGGCACTCCAGGGAGTGAGGAGGAGTTAAAAAAAAAAAAAAAAAAAGTAACGTAACATATTTCTTTAATAAGTCATAAAAAAATAAGGTAGCTTATATAAATATGTATTAAAAATTTCAAGTAATATTTACAAAAAACTATAGATTCCCTTCGCTCACCCAACTATCTGAGAAACAGCATAAATCTAAAAAAAACATATTTATGGCACCTCCACTTTGAAAATGAGCTTCCACACATTACATTACATTACATAAAACCTGTTATCCCGACCTTTATATTAAATTTGTTAGTAATATAGTCACAGTATATCTCTGAGCTCAGTGTGCCATTTGGTAAAGGCCTCCTCTAACATTCTCTAATGTTTGCTATCCCTAGCAACTCTTCTCCAATGGGGACCTGACCTGAGGTCCCCTCTGGAGAGACCTGACCTCCGGGGCTTCAACACATACAAAATTATAACTTGCACCTAAACTTGTACACATAAATGTAAAATCAAAACCAATACTTCCCATCAAGATAAGATAAGATCCTCGATATTCATATGTCATAAACACAACAATCACCAGCTAAAAACACACACACACACACCGACCACAATAGCATTCCTTCATTCGATTAACAACGTTCGAGATCGACCGCCACTCCTACACCTTCTTAGTTGACATTATGTAAATACGGCCTGTATTTACATTGTTGTACTCATTATGCTTTGGAAGATTCATTAGGTGAAGAAACACGTGTTGTTTTATCCGTTTGATTGTGTGTGACAGGTTCTAGGTGGGTATGTATGTTTTTTTTTTTTTATTTTTATTTGAATATTGAGGCCAGTCGTGGCGCAGAGGCGCAAAATGTGACTGTAAAATCGACTGGTTGTGGGTTCAATCCCCACTCGAAGAAATGGTGTCGTGGTAAAGCGCGGCGTTGAGTTTCGCCACTCAACACGCAACGCCTCATAAGGAACGGAGTGTCTTAATGTTTGTAATTGGACAAACACACCTACATTATGCACACTTACTGATTTAACTTTTTAAAACGAATCTTCCTATATACTTATATTATAACAAAATTCACGATAAAAAACAAGATTTTATAAAAGAATTTGACGAAATATTTACAGAACTAATCTAACAACTCACATTCAAAACTTCCTAGACGCTCCACCGTACCGCACACACAATGAGATGATTACAACCCGTTATAACTATCTATACGAATGCCTAATAACAAAAAAAATACCAACAAGATGGCCATATATATATATTCGTGGGCGAGAGAAAACAATTGAACGTTCCTCTTGCTCTAATTTTTGAAGATACCCAACTCAGATTAGAATCTACAGTCCGTAGAGTGATTTGATTAATTCAAACGAGACTCGGTACAAAGAATAGGTAGGGCTAAGTATTTTATTGCTGACGCGTGTCGATATAAATCTATGTTTGCTAGTTATTAATCATTATTAGTAATTAAATTTGTATGGATGGCTGCGTTTATTTGTTGCTGTTGTAATATATTAAAAATATAGTTGCAGTTATTTAAATTTTTGAGAATATAATTAAATGGGTTTTACACTTTCCCACGTAGAAGGGCATACCCACAATCATCTCATGGACCCACCAGCATCTTGCTATATGGTCCGAAACATGGGAAGTGTCAGCCGATAGAAGTCGGCCGATCCACCTCTTGACTCCCTGGGAGCTTGTTGTTAAGCCACTTCTTTCTCATTAGGACACTTCCGTTCCCCAATATTTCTGATCCAGTCCCTGATCTGGCCCTCTCCCTACCTAGTAGGGCGGCCTATATCTAGCCGCTTATACGGAGAACGCCACGCCACTTCGTCGCCTGCTTACCTTCACTTATTCTCTCCTCCCCTCCCCTCCTCTCCGCGGAAGCACACACTAACCTCAAATAACTTCATGTCGTACAGCCTTTTCCTGAATCACCTATGCCCCGTCAGCATCTAAGAGACCTCATAGTCATTTATACCATATATTTTATTCCCCCAAGTAGGAAACGAATCCACAAAAGTCGCTGTTATACGCATGACAATAACTATCTATCTATCTATATAAAGTTAATAATTAAAATAGGTACCTAAACATAATGTGAATCTAACATATATAAAAACACACAAACAAAAAGTTTAAAATACACAAAAAAACATTAATTAGACCTATATACAAATGGGTGTTGAAAAGACGATTAAAAAAGTCTTTTATAATACTTCTAAGGCAGCTCCTGTGCCTTCTCAAGGAACATTGAGGACCGATTCACTCGAACCGTATCAATTATGGTAATTCCGCGTTTAATTTCCTGAACGAGATTATACTACCCCCCACCCTTCGTAATAAATTTGATTTATCGAACAAAGTTTTAAAATCTTAATCCCCAAACTTATTAATGGCTCTTTATATTTCGTAGGTTGTAATAGATTCGATTTAGAGAACGGTCATTACGGCCAGATAATATTGCAAGGCGTAGTTAAGGTCGTGTGTCGTAAAATAATAAAATAGTTTATATAAAAAAATAATCTAAATTTGGTTTTTAATTGGTCATATTGATTTTTATTAGGTACTTTTAATACTGGTAATAAAATGTTTTTCTGTTTTTATAAAACAAACATTTTTAAAGTGTTAATCCGCACAGTGTGGATTAACACTTTAAAAATGTTTAAAATATTTATTAAATAGCATTCTTTCTTAGTAATTCTTATCTCTGGGTAGCGGAAATTAGTAAAAATCTCTCTGCAGAGATGCTAACAACATTAATAAGTTGTAACAAGCGTACCTATAATATGGCGAACGTATGGCTTAGTGGTCAGAGCGCCTGGTCGGTTTCCAGGAGGCGCAGGTTGGAATCCCGCTACGTGCTAATTTTTGTACGTTTTCTAAATAAATATATAAGCACTGATAAGTTCTGCCATTCCTCAAGTATTTCGGCAAAAGGTGGATTGAGGAGTGTTTCGACGCTATTATTATTGCGGCCTGCAGAACAAAATGAAAACGAAGATACATCACTATTCCCTAACTAAAAAATTGAATTCGCAACCACCGCGATCAACTTTGCCGAAAATTATAGTTGCTTTACATATCAATATTTCGTTATTAAACTATCAGGGCGTAAATCACACTTTCCTCTATTACGTTGAAAATAACGACTAGATTATCAACGCGTCAAACAGAAAACGTACAAAACATGATATAATTACACGTTGAGTACTGTAGGGTTCTGTATAAATAGAATGTATTATATTAATAAAAGGTTTTTTTGTATTGATTTATATGTAAAAATTGTAATTATAAAGCGTGTAGATATATATGTATTTAATGTATTTATGTATAGGTAACGTACGTATAATATCGTATTTTTAGTTTAACGCTTTATCCCGCCAGTGATGGAGGTCTGCCGTGGTGCAGAGGCACAAAGTGCGCCTGTAAATCGACTGGTTGTGGGTTCGATCCCCGATCGAGGAGATGAGATATTTATTTACATTTATATTTTCATTTCTTCGCTCTGGTGTCGAGGGGAAAGCGCGGCGTTGAGTTCCGTCACTCAACACGCAATGCCTCTAGAAATTCTTAACACTAGGTTCCCTCTGCCTCACACTGTATCCCGCACAGAGGATGCTGTGTGCAGGATACAGCGTGAAGCTTTATCCCGCTATATGGCAGGGTAGACAGAGGGAACCTGGGAGCTTGTTTTCAAGACAGTCCTTTCTCATTAGGACACTTTCGTTTCCCAATTTCCGAATTATAGAGACATTGCGTGTTGAGTGTACATATAATATTTTAATAAAATAATGTAAACATTTACTGGCCAGTCTTTTTAATAATTAAAAACTAACCTATTCCATCTGTACCTAATAGCTGGTAGTTTCGATTCGTACTCTGGAATAATATTTATAGATTGATAATCTATATCTATTTTTTTATGTATGTAGTTACACTAATTTAGTATTGAGTTAAATTCCCGAAATTTTATGCGTTTTAAAGAATAATATATTTTTTATAATAAAAAAAAACTTTAATCATATTCAGACATTACAAAACGGAATCCTAACTTAAACAAAAAGGCCTGTACTAGAAAGCAAACAGCATGCAACCTGACTCGAATTAAATTGCCCCAAACAATTGAATTACTTGAATTTTCTCGTCGATTCTTCGAGAACAAAGCATTATTAAATACGTAATTATTCACATTTACGTGTAGTGCAAGGTTTTAATTCAAATCCGGGGGAACGTCCAATTTCGTTCTAACTGAACTAATTGCCGCGTGGGTCGAATAAATTTGTTTACTGCGTTTTTAAACGACCCCACCCACCAACTAGATATTTCATTATTTTTTGTTGTAATTACAAACAATAGGTGTGGTCGGTTAAAGATGGAAAACAATAAAAAGTAGCTTTTAAATAGTTCGAGCGTGTTACACTTTGAGAGCCGAGGCCGTCGTGGCCCAGGGGCACAAGGGTGTGACTGTAACGCGATCGTGGATTCGATCCTCATTCGAGGAAATGAAATATTTATTTAAAATTTTATTTCCATTTCTTCGCTCTGGTATCGAGGCAAAGCGCGGCGTTGAGTTCCGCCACTCCAAAATTCGGCAGAAATTGGAGTATGGAGTATCTTAACACTAGGTTCCCTTTGCTTACCCTGTTGTGTGCGGGATACAGCGTGAAGCTGAAATTTTTAAATGGTATAGATAAGCCTATATTATGTATGTTAGCATTATTTTGCTTTGATTGAATTTACTTTATTGATTATCGAATATAGTATTTTTTTTTATTTTAAACCTTTAGCTTATTCCAAGCGGGAAAAAGATAGTGATATCTTGACAAGTGTTTCTGTGCTTCACATATCGCGTATTTATATATAAGGGCACTTTATACTAGGCAGTGGACCATAAAGCTCTGTGCTTTTGCCAATAAAGACAGAGATATACACTATTTCTCTTTTTATCAATTTTACCCAAATTTACACTATAAATTTCAACAATTATATCAAAAAAACACTAACTGACGTATATTTTTTCCCAAGAAACCTACTTATTAGTTTCCAGAGCACGTCACATACATAGATACTGGAAACAGTATATTTAATGGTGAAATAACGCTATGACTCACTATAATAATGTGGAAAAATTTTGGACTTGACCAGAATACTGATATGTATATGAGGAAAGGCAATTTGTTCAGCGCCCACCTGTTTAATTCTTTAGGTGCATTTTAATTGAGCATTCATATCGTATTGAGGCCAGGCGTGGCGCAGAGGCACAAGCGGGTAACTGTAAGCGCTACTGGTTATGGGTTCGATTTGCGCTGGAGAAATGAAATGTTTAATATTTTGATTTTTTCGCTCTGGTGTCGAGGCAAAGCGCAGTGTTGGTTTTCGCCACTCAACCCCTTCAAAAGTAGGGGTTTTGATGGAATCGGAGTGTCTTAATACTAGGTTCCCAGGTTTCTTCTGTCCACCCCACTTTGTGCGGGTTACAGCGTGAAGCTTCAAAAAATTTGAGTATACGATGGATATGTAGTGCGTACTGTATGTACGTGATGAACCACATTTGATGATAAATTGGCTGAAGAATTATAAAAGAGTTTTGTTTAAAATTTATTATGTTAAGAATGTAATTTATTGCTTGGTTGATACTCGAAATGTGGAATGTCCTTACGTCGTGCGTGATTTTTTAGTAAAACAGTTATTTTGTTATATATAACATGTATGCAATTTAATTTTAAATTCTCTTACCGTGTAGCAGTAACTTATTTTTTTATTTTTTTTCTTCACTTTCGCGCTGTATCCCGCGTATTGTAGGATTGGCATAGAGGAGCCTATTGTTAAGACACTCCGCTCCCCACTTTTCGCCGAGTTTTCAAGACATTGCTTGTTGAATAACGGAATTCAGTACTGTAAGTACTTTACCACACTACAATATTATTAAACTTAGCCCGAACTTGAACTTAAATGCATAAATCAAGTCACAACTAAACATATATGTAAAAAGATTAGGGGAAAATGGGGCCTTAATACTAGGTTCCCCCTACAGCGTGAAAGGAACCTATAGCATATAGGAAAAAACCAGGCAATTGTCAATTTGTTTTTACATTTAAATATTTACTAATTAAGATGCAAAATCTAATATTTTATAAAAGTAATTTAATATAAAACACGTAATAAATCACTTTAATGTGTTATAAAGGAAATATTTTTATAGCTTATAAATATACGATTATATACGAAGTTTGGTTCATAAATTTAAAAATGTAAAGTAACTCAATTATACAGAAATGGTGTCGTGTTATGACTACATTAATAATTATGGTGTAATATCTGGAATCGATTGTTTTAATTGTCACATTGAACTTTACAGTTTTGGTTTGATTTTTATAAAAGATTCATATTATATAAGGGTTTTTTTGATATAATCATAAGATTAAAAGGAAATTTTTAATATTAACCTTTACTGTAAGTATTTTTTAATTTAATATTAGGCTATTGTACTGTTCAACACTTTCAATTTTAGAAGAGTAAAATAATAAAAAAAATACTTATTTATTCTTAATAATGGAGTGGGAATTGAAATCACAATCAACGCTTAACATTGATCCACTGCGTAACAGACTAACACTGTTCCACTGCGTCACTATGGACTTCATTCATTTCTTACATTCGAAAGTTTTATGTCCTTTATATTTAAAGTTATAATTTCAAAATGCAAACATTTGACAAAAATTAGGAATAGTCTAAAATAAATTTGAAAATTCTAAATCAAATCAAATCAGCTTCACGCTGTATCCCGTATACAGCAGGGTAGGCAGAGAGAACTTAGCGTTAAGACTCCCACTTTCCGTCGAATTCTGAAGGTGTTAAGTGAAGTGAGTGAAGAAATGAAAATATAAATTTTAATGAATATTTCATTTACCCGAGCGGCGATCGAACCCACAACCAGCCGATTACAGTCACACCTTGCGCCCCTGCGCCACGATATGAATAATTTCTAATATATAATATCATTAATATACATAAAAAACACATTCAAAATATCCTCGCTCATGAATTAAAACAGATCGGGGCAAAGTGCTCGAACCGCGGACGACCCGAAGCGGCAATTATCGCTGGTATTGGTAATTACCATGCAGATATTACACTGACGTTGGATCCACGATCGGTCCTAATTGCGAACTGATTACAGGTAATCGTTTAATTTTGAATTCTCTTGCGAAAAGCGTCCATTTTGACCAGTTAAAATGCTTTTCACATGATTTTGTGAGAAATAAAGCACAATGGAGCTTTTCATATTATTATTTTGTGTGTGTCTATGTGTGATTTTATAGTTTTTTGTTTTAAATTATACTATGCTAGCCATGTCAAATAAATATATAATCTATTTATTTTTTAGGGTTCCGTAATTCGAAAGAAAAAAACGAAAGTATCCATCCGTCCGTTAGGACTATTTTTCTTAAGAGCGTTGGGCTGTATCAAAATGTAACTTAAAATTACTTATTGACTAGAATTAGATTGGACTAATACATGAATTTAAATAATAAGATTCCCACAATTACTGTGTATGGAAGTGAAGTGTATGGAGAAACATAACGCAACCAACATCACGAAGATTTAATTAATCAACTTAACCTTTACTTAATTGCGGAGTTCAAATAACTATGGCGAAACCAATGTATTTATATACTATGTACATACGTAAATATTGGATCTTTATAGAAATGTAAATATAATATAGTTAGTATAAAATACAATTATACAAAATAATTATTAGACGACGTAATGAGATGGTTTCTTTCAATTTGTTAACTTAAATGCGGCAGGCTAGGCAATGAGAACCTAGTGTCAAGACACTCCATTCTCTGCTTATCGCTTCAATTCAAGACTTTGAGTGTTAAGTCTAGGCACTATATCGCCGCGACTTTTTCTTGTTTCCACTGTGCCACGTTGGTGCTTATTATCGAACCTTATTTAGCTTTTCCGTGTAGCCTTGTGGGTTAAGAAAAAAGAATATTTATAGCGCGTCAAACGCTACGGTCCCTGCGCACCTCTTTCACCTCGTCTATGATCATCAACCTCTTCAGACATGCAATCCGAGGATCCTTATGCTTTTTACTAGACCTTCCACCATCATCGATACTGTGTTTTTGAAGGTTAATCGAGGTCTCACCCCTACGTTTATTTCCGCTCACTTTTCCTTCAAAAGTCTTTTTTTGCCATTCTTTTATCATTCATTCGCTCGACGAGTCCTTACCACATGAGCACGTTTTTCTTCATCTTCTATTCTCTATTTTATGTATCTGTTTTTGTTATTAAAATTATTAAAACATTTTATTATGATAAAATTATATTTAATAATATTAATGAATTTAAACCTTTTTTTAGTTATAGGAATAACTAATGAATTATAATATATTTACTCTTTAAGAGAGAGAAAAGGAAAATGCATTTAAAAGTTCCAAGTAATGATCATCTTTACAGTTTTTAATAAAACAATAAATGGGTGTTATCGTATTGAGTGCAATCTCTTGTAGCTGCTTTCTCTTCAGATTTTCTCTAAATTCCGATATCAGAAGAGAAAGAGATTTGCGAATCTTTTAGACTTTATATTGAGTGGCAGTTGGATGTGACAGCTTAAAATTACTAATATCATTATGAAATGCTAATACAATATTATAAAATGTAGAAATAGAATTGATAATCCTCTATAAAATGTATTAAGCAAAAAATCACCAAAAATAAACCTGAAGTTTAGGGATAAGTGACTGTATATGCGATAAGTTTTGGATTCGATTGTCACTTAAAGATTCTTACTTATTTTAATTTCCTCGCTCTGATAACAGCCACAGCGCGGAGTCTATTTCCACCACCCAACACACAGTGACGGAATTAGACGAAAATTGAGAAATGGAAGTATTTTACTGAAAACGGAGTGCCTCAACACTAGTTCCTCAGGTTCCCTCTGCATATACAGCGCACAACGAAAAAAAAAAACAAAATAAAAAAAAACCTTTCGCGAAAACAACAGAACATCACTGTTAATCCATTCCACTCATAATTATTATATTCGTTTGTTCGGTCTCTGCGACCCGAATGCGTAATAAGCGAGGCTTTCCAAGTACCAGGTTAGGCTTTATCGAGCGTGCCATCTGACTATTATATTACCAAAATACCACTATAAATGCAGCTTGCTATAAACTTATAATTAACTTAAATGTAGTGGGTTACATGAACAATATAGAAAATGCAGTTTCAAATGAAAATTTCTAAGGAACTCCCATAGAATTACACCTTTGTGGTTTATTAATTCTGCTATTAGACAGATGTTGTTCGGGTGTTGGTGCAATTTTAATAGGTGTTTTGTGATTTAGTATTGGGTTGTGGGGAGGATTTTGTGAATTATGAAAGCTGTTGTTTCCTTTTCAGTTTGCCGTTTTGAGTTAATATGTTGTTGGTACATTCTTACGGTTTTTACTAGAACTTTTTTATATTTTTAATATTGTTATGTTAATTTGTTATTTTCATATGATTTTATATATTGCAGCTTAATCGTGTCTTTAGAAAAATATGTAAAATTACGTTATTTCTGACCATAGACTGTCTTTATGTATTTCGTTTAACGACTTCAAATTCTATATTTTTATTGTGGTCAGTTTTAATCACATTGTAAAAGAAGTCGTCATTCAAAAGCATCGAGTCCACCGTTACGTTGTGGGACAAGATCTGCCTGTAAACGCGATGGTTGTGGATACGATTCTCATGCTCGGTATCTGTTGCCCAAATTTTAATTTTTTACCCTGACTCACATTCCCCAATGCTTGGAAATTGAACTACCCTACTATACAGAAAGATATGACGTAAACACAAATAAGAAATCACGTATCTAATATATTATGTATTTTCAAATGTGGTAATGTGGTCACATGGTTTAATGACCATTATATTACGATATCCGGTGGAAACGATAGGATCGAGGTTTATAAAAAGGACGATGCTTCAGCATACTATTTAATCATGTATCTTCACGTTCTGGAGTAATTCTATGAAAGAGTATTTATTTTTATGACTCATAAAGGCAAATACATATATTATATATGTTTTATATTGGACACCCACCTCGCATATCGGTGGTAGCCGGATCAAAGTTTAATTAAATCGTCAATACACGAACGCTATATGAACGGCGTATTAATGTTGACGTAGATATAAAGATTATTGAACTGATAAGGAAAACGATTTTTTTGTTGAATACATTTGCAATGGTCACAGATTCGATTTTCACTACATATGAAATATACATATAACATGGACATATGGCATAATCAGATTTTGTTGAACAAAATTTTTACTAGTAGTAGCTAAAAGTTAGATTTCATCACATACAACTAATATAATAAAAAAGAGAAGAAAAATTTTGCTTCGCTTCTGTTTGCCTACCTGAATGGGGTGTATATAAAGATAATCTAAATGCTTACATAAAACTATCATAACAATACTAGTTTAATATTAAAAATTTTAAAAAAACAACATTCCAACAACATCATAGACACCAAGTGAACCAACAAGTTCACTAGGTTCGAACGTTGGACAGATAAAAGATAAGCCGTATCCAGTGAGCCATACGGTACAGACACCAGCGGTTTCGCCAAAGCGGAGTGCTGGTAAACTACTAATGAATGGTATGAGCCATCCAAGTAACGGTCACTGTACATAATATCGCGTTATGCATTATTGATATTGACTAGCGAATGTGATAAAACACTTGTCTCAAACCGTATAAGGATGTATTTAATCTTTCACTTGCTATTTTGGCAATGTTCCATGGGCGAAATGCCAATTTTATGTGTTCTTATAGCATATTTAGGCGTTGCGTTAATCCGTACGAGGGTTTAATCGTTACGTTCCAGTCTGATGCACTATTGCAAATATAATCTGAATTTTACTTTAGTATTCCTTTAACTATAGAACAAAGTATGTTATATATATATATTTCTAAGCAATATTTTGATTTATATCGAGAAAAATAAATATATTTTTGTTTATCTTTCTTGTCTGACCATTAAAGTTCAAATTTTTAGTAACACGTAGCAGAGTAAGCAAAGGGAACCTGCCATTATAACTCTTTCATTCGTCATTTCCGTCTAATTCTGGAAGCATTGCGTGTTGAGTGGCAGAACGCTGGGTTTTAGTCGTTTCGAGAGCAAAAAAAAATTTTAACAATTTCTTTCCCCTAAGTGGAAAGCGTATTCACAATCTTCGTATTTACAGTCACACCCTTGTGCCACCAGGCGACGACTGCCTCAACAAATGACTTTAAACATATCTCATTATATCATCGTATGTCATTATAGAAATAAGTAAATATTGGATTTTCAGAAAAATACAACAAAAACCTCTTGAGGATGACTCTTGATTTCTGTCCTGCATGACGTATCGAACAAGTTTTGCATTAGGTCTTTTTATTGGCATATCTGTTTCGTATTCCCATATATATTTTATCTTATATTTAATTTCTGATCTTTTAGATTAGTTGATAATATCTGTAAAATATTAAATGAGGCCAGTCGTTGGAAAATATTAAATGAAGGAACGGAGTGTCTTAAGACTAGGTTCCCTCTGCCTACCCTGCTGTGTGCGGGATACAGCGTGAAGCTGATTTTTTTATTTATTATCATATTTGTGTCTAAGAACTTTTAAATTATAACCAAGTCCAGTAATAATAAAATAACTTATATACAGAGTACAACCACTTAATGCTAGCAAGACGGGTACCGAGCCACAATTTCTTCATAATTTCGGTGAACATAATAAAAATTATAAGATCCTGCGATATTTCATACATTATTTTAGTGTTATAAAGCAGGATGTGTTCTAACGAATGGAGCGAACGTGAAACAGCCGCAGCGATTAGACAAAGGCTTTTAACGACACATACACTCGTTTTTGGGACAATCATTATGAGAAAATCTAACAAATGACTAAAACACAGTAATAAAGACATTCATAGATATATGCCGTGTAGTTATGAACAACACTCACGTTTGAGATTGGTATCTTAGACAGAATAAAAGTACCGCTTTGTTGTAGATGCCGCGGGGACCCGGCGGTTATTAACAAGCAAATTTCCAAAAGTTGTAGTATATGCATTTGCATGTGATATTGACAAAAAATATCAGCTTTACGCTGTAACGCGCGTATATCAGAGTAGGCAGAGAGAGACTTTCTGCCGTATTTTTCGAGGCATTGCACGGGGGGCACGCCGGGTTTTTGCCTTGGTGCCAGAAGAAACGAAAATATTAATTAATAATAATTTTTTCCCTTTAGTGGGACTCACGACCGTCGCGTAACAGTCACACCCTTATGCTCCTACGCCACGACGGCCTCACCTCAACTCAACTTAACAAATTTTATTTTAAACATTTCTTATCGATTTCCACTTGAGAAAATTAAATATTTAGTAGGTACTTTCATTTCCTCGCTCCGGTAACGAGGCAAAGCGCGGCGTCCAATTCCGCCACTCAACACTTAACAAAAATCGTTGGAGACTTGAGAAGAGAGTGTCTTAACACTAGGTTCCCTTTACTTTCCCTGGCAAAAAAAATCTTCCCATTAGACAACCGCAGTACTCACACAACAATTCAACACCAACTAAAATTGCGCATCACACACACACATAATATAATACGCTACTTAGATACCCAAATAAGGAAGCATTTAGAAATTAAGATATAAACATTATAACTGTTGACTATCGTAGTCTAGCTTCGGCCCCGTTTTATAGGCCATATATGGTATGTAAATAGCTGTGCATATTTGGCACCGCGTATCTCTTTACTAGTACCGCTGAGCACACGGTTGGGGGAAAATTTGGACATGACTAACACTACTATTCGATATGGGAAGTACATATTAATTCAATCGAAAAGTAAAGTTAAGTAATCTGTATTCAAATGTTTGGATGGAAGTTTCTTATATAAACGTGAGTGTCTTGTAAATGTAGATGTTAAAATTAAAAAAATAAATTAAAATTAAGCAAATTAAACGAAGCCAGTTGTGGCGCAGGGGTACAGACTGTGTTTGTAAACGCGACTGGTTTTGGATTCAATTTTCACTCGAGGAAAAATATTTATATAAATTTATATTTCCATTTCTTTGCTCTAGTGTCGAGGCAAAGCGTGGCGTAGAGTTCCGACACTCACCACGCAATGCCTCCAAAATTCGGAGGTAAGTGAGGAACGGAGTGTTTCAACATTAGTTTCAGCTATACTACCTTGCTGTGTGCGGGTTACAGCGTGAAGCTGATGTAGATATTAATTTCATATTTATAGGTTTCAATTATTTGTTTTATCTCTTTAAGTACCGTTAATTCCACCGGGGGAAAAATTTGGACGTGACTAACACTTATATCTATTCGAAAGGCGAAGTAGGTATATTTTAGTTCAATTGTAAACAATACATTCACATGAGATCAGTCGTGACGCAGGGGCACAAGCGCTTTATTCGATTCCTACTCAAAGAAATAAAAAATATATATGTTAATTTCTCCGCTCTGCTGTCAAAGCAAAGCCTGCCTTAAAGTTCCGCCACTAAACACGCAATATCTTCAGCATTCAGCTGAAAATCTTAAGCGAAATGTCTTAGCACTAGGTTCTCTCTGCCTATCCTGCTACAAGCAGGATACAGCGTGAAATTGAAAAAAAAAATATAATACATTTTATTTCAGTTACATCAGCGGAAGCTAAGTAACTTGGCTTAAACCCGTATTCAATTCTCATTTATTTTCATTCTCAATATACCTAACCGGCAATATACCAAAGCCTAATAATGGCAGCCCCTTCTAGTCTATTATACTTTAAATTTAAACAAAATTTACATAATTTTACTGACTATATGCATAGAAAGATGCAATATAAAAAAGTTAATGTCCACATACTTCGGCTCCCCAAAACGACTGACTGACTAGAATAGAAACACGTTCATGTAGTATGTATTGTATTACATATATCAAATTTGTGTAACCAATTATGATGTGAGACTCCTTAATGTGATATTATACGTTTTATAAATATTTATGAACTCAGTTTTGCGATGTCTTTTTTAGTATACCGATAAAAGCAAGTAACTCTTCTGATTTCCTGACTTGAATATAATAGAGTAAGTTTAATGGAATAAGTTAAATTTATTTTGTGTTAATAATACTGAATTTTAAATATTTTCCTATTATATTAAGTACAGCTTTTTACAGTTATATGTTTACATTTACTTATAGCAACATAACAGTGGGAACCTAGAAGTAAGACACTCTGTTATCCACTTTCCGCCCAATTTTCGAAACATTACGTGATAAACGAAGCAATTAAACGCCACGCTTTGTCTCAAGCATAGATTAAATTAAACTATTTGAAAACAAATTAATTGCATATTTCCCAATACCATATATTTAAATATAAATAGCGATCCATCTATAAACCATCGACTTGGAGAAGTGTCGAAGCACCTGTTCCTAGATCGCGACCGAGAAATCTTGATCGTGGCATGGTTTAACCTGCGCGGGCGCATTCGAAATACGTTTCGCATTGTTCGCAGGGCATTCGCGCGATCCAACCAATGAACGATTGCTATTCGACGTATGCGCCGGTGTAATTATAAAATATGCCGCGTCCGATACGCCGCCGTTGACAGATGTCTCGATACTCATTATACACAAGGCACAATTTATAAGACACCTAACACATTGTTTTTTCTTGACATTTTGCGAAATTCTCGTCGGGTGAATGTCTAATTGTGAATTCCGACCGCGATTTTTATCATTTTGCTTGCGATGTCACGCAGGATACTCGGAAAGGATATTTCGCGCGTTACTCATTCCTTGTTTGTAATAAAAAAAATAGCATTAAATTTGCTAATAGCCTGTACTGAGTTCAACAAACCTTTATACGTAAGTAGGTATATTGAGGCCAGTCGTGGAGCAGGGGCGCAAAGTGTGACTGTAAACGCGACTGGTTGTGGGTTCGATCCCCGCTTCAGAAAATGAAATGTTTATTTAAATTTATATTTCCATTTCTTGGCTCTAGTATCGACGCGGCGTTGATTTCTGCCAGTCAACACGCAATGCCTGCAGAATTCGGCGGAAAATGGGGAACGAAGTATCGTAGCACTAGGTTACCTCTGTCTACCCTACTGTGTGCGGGATACAGCGTGAAACTGAAAAAAAAATGTATCGATATAGTATTAAATACATTTATGCCGATCGCGAACAAAGCTATTTTTTATTTTTAAAACATATACCTGTCGGTTATGAATTTCGAGTTGATCTCGTTTTATGGCCGTAATAAAATAAATACATGTGGTGCATTGCAAATATTTAACCCTTTCAGTTTTAAATGCGCAAAATATTATTATTGCTGTACATCGACGCTGTAAAACTCTCAAACCTGAGGCTAACCCCCATATAAAACAATTATTTATTGTTATATTAATTTTATACTGTTACGTCGCTTAATTGCTTTGATATACTTAAAGAAAAGCTTGTAGAAAATCTCAAATTACATATAATATAGTGAGTTTTGCAATAAAATGTAGCGTTAGGTTATTTCTATTAAATATGTAATTTTTCGACTTCAAGTGGAAAGTAGTGAACGGAGTGTTTTGACATTAATCTCTGCTTACCATGCCTTATATGAGATATAGAGTAAAGGTGATTTTTTTTGATAAGTATTCTTGATTTATTATTGTCTATCAACAGTTATATGGAAAATTACATATTAGTGAAATTTAACGCTGCACTCGTGGCTTTCGAGGCCATTTGTGGTGTAGGGGCACTAAGTGTGACTGTAAAATCTACTGGTTGCGGGTTCGATCCCCACTCCGGGAAATGAAATATTTATTTAAATTAATATTTTCTCTGGTGTTGAGGAAAAACGTGGCGTTGAGTTCTGCCACTCAACACGCGATGACTCCAGAATCCGGCGACACGTGGGGAACGGAGTGTCTTAACAATAAGTTCCCTTGCCTATTCTCTATGTGCGATTTACTTATTTTTTACTTAATCTAACCGGATCGAGGAAATGTTTATAATTTTAGTATAAGCACATAGTAGTATAGATTTTAAGCTCACGACCATCATTCATAGTAAGTCACGTTCTAAGAAGCTTAGTCATAATTATTGTTGTTAAGCTATCACTGATTATTAGACAATATTAGACGCCAATTTCAACACACACTATTTTGCAAATTAGGCGAAAAGTATGGAACTAATTTATGAAGTGATTGAATATTAAGAATAGGTTATCTCTGCCTATTCTGCTATATGCGGGATACAGCGTGAAGTTAAAATTTTTTAAATATGTAAGGTGTGACTTGAAAAACTGACATTTTAGTTTTTCAAGTCTTGATCAAATATGAGTTACAACTTACAAACAATGCAATTTTAAATAGAATTATCTATGGTACGTTTAATTTTAAGTTTTGTAATATAAAATGTGTCAGCAAAGCAGCATTATTTATTTATATAATATTTTATATTACCTTTTTTCTAATTTTGGCTTCAAGAAAATTTATTTCGTGGCCTTTTTTTAATGCTATTTAAAAATTACAGCAGTTTGAAATCAGCTTTATGCTGTATCTCGCACATAGCAGGGTAGGCAGAGGGAACCTATTGTTAAGACAATCCGTTTCCCACTTTCCGCCGAATTCTAAAGATTGCGTGTTAAGTGCGGATCTCAACGGCGAACGAAATGAAAATATAAATTTAAATAAATATCTCATTTCCTAGACTGGGGATCGAACCCACAACCAGTCAATTTTACAGTCACACCTTGTGCGACTGCGCCACGACTGGCTTCAAATATCACAAATATCAAAATTATTACAAATCCCTATAATAACTTAAATATCTTTAAAAAATCTTTAAATAAAATATAAACCATAGCTATCGTGGCACAATGGGACAACGTGACCATAAGTTACGCCACTAATAATGCAATATTTTGAATTTGGGCGGATAAGTAGAAAAGAGAGTTCAGCACCAGGTTCTTACCGTTTACTTATAGAATAAAAGATTACACGTTAAAAAATAAAAGACTAAACTGAAAACAAAAAAGTTAATTATTACATATCGCTTAGTCAGAAAAGCTCATACTATCGTTAGTAAGCTATGAATAATCAAAGTAACTCGTTTTCAGAATAACATTAACATTGGGTTATTCAAGTACAGTATAAGCATTCGATTGTTGACTCATGATTTGTAATTTGCATATTGTACAGCAGATATATTAATATCAGGGGACTAATCGTAAATATATTTAAAGATTTGATGCTAGAATTAGTAAAGAAAGGAAAACGTTGTATATAATAAGGATTGGGGGTTGGGCTTTGGTTTATCTTAATTTACGAGATTGTGGCGTTGATTGTCTCGAAAGTTTGATGGAAAGGTGGGTGTGGAGTATCTTTACACTAGGTTCCCTTTGCCTACCGTGATAGATGTGGGAAAAAGTGTTTAGATCAGTGATCAGTAATTGAAAAAAAATCTTTTAATATGATTTTTAACGAAGTATTAAGTAAGATATTTTTATTTTACTTCTTTGTTTAAAAAAAAAACTTCATTATTTTCTAAATATCTTCAACACGCAAAGATGTATTAATATAATTGTTCTTAATTTTGAATCTTAAATAAGAAACTAAACATACACCATCAACCAACAACAAGCTACCTTTATATTAAAATAGAATATAAATTATTAATAAACACAATTTTCACACGACACAATAATAAACTAAACCGCAAACAATAAAAATTACATCACGACCACTCAATAAATGCTTAACATTTATAAAATGCTAATTTTAATGTTATTTTTGTTATAATAAGGATTCCTTGCTCAAACAAACGTCAATATAATATTCCACATCCACACCATACAGTTAACCATAGAAGAAATACCATTTCGCGCATCCGGCTCTGCGCTTGCGCATTCTAAAGGTGACTGTCATTGTGACAAGAAAGCACATAACCTCATTAGAAATCTAACACAAATTGAGTCTATCTAATAATTTTATTATACATATTCAAAGGGTAAGCCTGGTAATGGTTGAAATGACCCGTATTCGGCTTTTAATAGTTCAATTAACATTTAAAGTCACGTTTCTTAGAGACAATGGCCATCTTCGGGGGCAGCGTTGGCTGGCACATTGGCGGCGCGGGCTGTACATATTAATGTTTGTTTGTTAGCGGTAAAACACGTACGCATTTGTATATTATATTGGATTGACGTAAGCGTTTAAATATTTGCGTGCTTTCGTTCTGTCATAGGGTTGAGATCGTCACTTGTATGATTTAAGTTGTTGAAAAAATCTTTGCGAAGTTTCAAAATATGCTTATTTCTAAATCTACTAACAAATTATAAGATTTTATTATTTTATTTTGGATACATATTATAAATATTGTTAGAAATCGGAAGAGGTTAACGTTTTTTAAAAAAATACGATAAAAACACATATCGTCTATATGATTCTAAACTATTTTGAAAGAGATACTATGTAATTGCAATAGTATAGTGACATGTATCACCTACTAACAATACTTCACACTAGTTTCCTTCCAATAGGGGCTGTTGCCTACAAGCAACTGCCCCCGATTGACACAATTAAACTGCTTTTATAGTTATTTTCCACCTAAATCCACCCTATTTTACACGAGTACGCTAACAATATATACTTAAATTTACACGTTACTTACCATGTATGTTCAAGAAAACGTTAAAAACAATCCAAATAAAAAAAAATTGCTAAACGAAATATAGATAATTACAATAAAAACAATAAAAGTATAAAAATAATTCATTCCGTTATCATTAAATCACCGTTAAAGCACTTTTAGTTCAGTCACCAGTGACAGGTAGACATTGCGACACATCCTGATTCATTAGTAGTTCCCAATTGTATTGTTCTTAGAATATCATGACCGTTGTCCACCGCTCTGTCCTATTCAAATTGTCCGGTTAATGTCGCCAGAATAATTAATAAGGCGTTATGAGCAGCGCTTTCCAATCTTTACAGTCAGATCTGATAGCGATTACGCTATCGACATTGTTTGTGTTATTTGCGTAACTTAGCTAGATAAATGAAGTTTAATTAAATATAAGCATTATCTTTGTTGTTAAATGTAACTGTTATTTATTTATAATCAGTTTATATTAGAATAGATTTATTTATTTGATTGTGATGCAATTTTAATGTAACATTCAGACTAACAAAAATTTTAATAAAAGTATTGAGACTTAAACAATAGCTAGTGTCTAAAAGAGTCTCAAAATGTCTAATTGATAATATTCAAATAAATATTTAAGGCCAACACACAGAATCTAGATTATGCAAAAATCTATTAATTAAGAGTATAATCGTCACGTTTCTGAGACAATGGACATCTCCTTTTTTAGCTTCACGCTTTCCCGTATATAGCAGGGTTGGTGGTAAGTGGTTAAGGGGCCGTTCAAGTATTACGTAAGCAGATTTTTTGCAATTATTGACCCCCCCCTCCTCCCCCTCCCCTATGTCATCAAAAATAAGCAATCCTCTTATAAATATTTCATTGAAAACGTCAAAAATAAGCAAACCCAAGACTACCCCGCCCCCCTACAGTGCTTACGTAATACTCGAACGGCCCCTAATACCATTTTTCTAAGATGAATAATATACATATGTATTAATACTATTATTATAGTACAGTATCCAGTTACAGTTTAAATATGTTGGTTCTACGTGAGAAGGATTACGGAACGGAAAAATAACTAATGAACTTATTAGATAATTAAGAAACAAAAGATTTTGAAATCTAAACATTACAAAATAAAAAAAAATTACATTACAAAAATTTATAAAATATTTAGTTAAAACTTAATGCCAAACCTTACATTACCACAACAATAGGAAAAAAAACAAAAATCTTGCACAGTCACACAAATACCGGAACTGAATGTAACCGACATAAATAATTAATTTTAAAAATTCCAATACTTAATATTTGAAGAATTCTATAAGAAATAGCAATGATGACACCTCCGCGTGGGCAGATGATAATTTATAATATACTAAATATGAATCAGAATGCTCGAAAAGACTAGTATGCAAATCATATAAATTTATAAACGTAATAAAATAGCATCA
>DWQW01004304.1:0-20183 GCA_018249695.1 Heliconius erato demophoon | reverse complement strand
GTGGATGTCCAGAATATGAAAATAAACATCTGCCCAAATTTCACGTTTCTACCATCAGCAGTTACGGCTCTGCGTGCGTCTTACCTCAGTCAGTCAGCACAAGTCCTTTTATATATATAGATAAAATTTCCATACCATGTATGTATTGTAAAGCACCGAGCCAAGTAAACTGTAGGTCAGTGAGCGTCCCTTCGTCTGGATCGATGCTGGGATCATCGTGGCAGTCGAAGAACTGACACGATATCAAATATGCTGATAAAAAAAATACTTAAGTTATTTTTATTATTTTTCATATTTAATGTGTACCTCAACCGCCTAACTTACCACCTAACTGATTGCAGTAAAGTGGGTTACATCGAAAGAAATACTTCATATAATATAGCCTATATCTGTCGCCTCTCTCGATACAAAATACAAAAATATCGATTTGGACTAGTAGTTCTAACACATTATTCACCTTTTAACATTAATGCAGATATGTATAGGCCTATCTAGGTATATATACATACAATATATAACAGACTGTCTGCTTGTTAACATGTCACGCAGTACGAATAATACTCTCAAGTGTAATTACGAACGTGTAAACTAATTAGTAACTGGCGTCTGTCTGTTCACTTGGTGATATTATATAGAAAAACACATACATAGAGATATCCATTTTTTACATGCTTAATAGAAGTGATAATATCACTAGATTCCCTTAATTTACTTAATAACCATTCAGCTGTATCCCGCCATAGAAAGGTAGGTGAAGAGATCCAGAATCAAGACACTCCGTTTTCTACTCTCCGATATATCTCGAGACTTTACTTATTGAGTGGCAGAACACGTTGTCTACTTAATAAAGCGTGGAAATTTATATAATTTAAATATAATCATTCCCCCAAGTGGGCGTCGTCGCATTGCGAAAAGATTACCTAACTATCCTGCTAAATGTCAGTTCCATCACCCAAGAGACTCTCGAATTGGAATGGATAATTGAAAACGGAGTGTCTTAACACTGAATTTTCTCTGTCTTCCTCCATATATGCAGGGTACAGCGTGAAGCAAAAAAGAAATATTTTGAAATATAATTATATTCCACTCTAAAGTGTTACAGATTTGTGTACAGAGTTAGTGTTAATTAGGTGCAAAAGTAATTAGGACTCACATCTCAAAAGGAGCATGAACACGACGCGCCACATTTGTAACCTAACACAATTAAGTCATTCGACGAATTTGTTTGTTCTTTTTGCTTTGTAAGTATGCTTGTATAAGGACGTCTATAAGCGAAGTTTAAAAAAAACTAATATATATTTTTTTTATTTATCAGTCTTATTATGTCATTTTAAACTTGAGATCTTCGTGGCTTATTTATATGGGTTCGATTTACTCTTGGGAGAATGTTTTTTTTTAATTCCGTGCCACCACTACGAAAATTGGGTAGAAATTGCGAACTATTGAATAATATCGAATAATTGCGAAATAGATTTTTCAAAACTTTTTTTTAAATATATAATAGTGATTGAAGCCGTCGTGGCGCAGGTGCACAATATACAATATCACCCCTCAAAACGCCTTGCAAAGCAATGCCTTAAGCATTCGGTGAAAACAGGTGGAGAGTGTTGTAACACTAGAGTCCCAGATTTCCTGTAGAGCGTGAAGCAAATACAACATAAACATAAACAAACATAAACAATACTTTTTAATTACTAAATAATATCACATTTTCATAATTATTTTGCCAACAAAAAGCAATCAATATTGTATTACAAATGACTATAAAAGTACAATACAATATATTCAGCAAAAGATAATTGGTCATTTAAGCTAAATACATAAAACATTTTACTATCAGAAACTCCAATAACAAATCACAATCCAGTTATACAACACGAGACACGGAAACTTATTTTACTATCGCCAGTCTTAGATGAAGGATACTACGTAAGGAAGTAGATATAAAATATTATAAATTAATTGAAATATGATTATTAATTTTGAATACTGCATATTAGGAAAAATCAGAGACCTTATAAATTTTTAGAAGCTTCCACGACAGTTCTGTTTAAAGCGTTACTTTTCTATCCTTCCTGTAGAGGTAAAATAAGAATCAGAGTAACGTGAGTCACTTTCCTCTATCTAATTAAATATGTGTACTTATATCCTATACATTAGCGTATATTTACTAGAATATAATTCTACGATTTAATTTTAAGACGTCTCTTTTTTTCTGTTCGTCTGGCCGTATTAAAGTCAAAGTCAAATAATTTTACTTAAAAATAATGATAATTTTATTCAAAATAGCGATAGTGATAGTTATAGTAAACTATGAAAAAAACAGTTAGCTATTTCACAAATTAAAATAATTGTTAATTGATGACATAGTGGTAGAATGGAACAGTGTTGGACTATCACTGCGATGGCTGTGAGTTCTATTCAGACAAACAAAATATTATATGTTTTTATTTCCCCGATCCCGTAACACAAAACGTGGTGTTGAATAATCAACTCAAGACGCATAGACTTAAATTTGAATGGTAATCTGAGAACGAAGTGTCTGCGCTTTCTTTGCCTACTTGCTGCAAATTTTAATCGCAATAAAGGATAAAATAGAAGCACTATAATACGGGTCATAAAGTCCCCGCAGACAATGTTACGGGCGGCCATTAATAAGTATTACAAATAGGTTTCTTTTCATATCGCTGTCTGCCACATATAACTGGATAGTAAGAGAGAACCTAGTGCAAAGACACACCGTTCTCCACTTTCCCCCTGAATTCGAGACAATATAGAATATATATTAATTTCTAAACAAATTTTATACCTATTGTGTTCTTGTCTTAAAACAAAAACGTTCTGTTATCGAAAGCTATGTGTATATATTTGCAAGATAAGTATCGGAACAACTATATTGTCACGGCATCGATATAAATTAAAGCGACGTTGTTAGAGTATTATGTTATTATGCATAAATATTGATATGTCGGTACTAAATATATTTAGAAAGTTTTAAGGTGTAATTCTAGTAAGAATAAATCTTTAAGAAAATATAGTGTAATATTTTGATCTTATAATGTAAAGCTATTATGCATTATAAATATAAAGAAGGTAGTTGAAATCGTCATAGTACAGCGGCTCAATTTCTGACTATAAACGCGAAGATTGTAGGCTCAATTCCAACTCAGAGTAGTCATTATTTAAACGAGGTGTGCATAAAAAGACAAATATATAAAATACAAGCGACAAAACTCGGATTCGCCCGCTTAAACTTATTGTTAAACAAAATAAATATTATACAAAATCTTTTATTAATTGTGGCTATCGGCTACAATGAATAAAATATTGCGTGTTGTTCTAATGTATAAGCTGTAAAATTTCATTTAAATCCATCTAGTAAATATGGTGTGGAAGTGGAATAAGCACAAAATTTCATATTTATAAGATTAATATTATAAATAAAGTAGAAAAACATATTAAGATTAAGTAGAAATGTATTAATATCAAACGATCTACCAACCGAACGAACAAAATGTAAAACTATAATAAAAAATAAATATTTTTATAGTCTGTAAGCGGCCTTATCGGGAGTATAGTGTGCTTTCTGTGAAATACAAGCGTAGCGAGATATTGAAGTTTGTACAGATATGTGAATAATGCAGGTAAACTGAAAGTGGAAAACACCAATGCGACACAGTAGTGGTGTGTTTGTCTGTAGAATGTACATAGTTATAGTTTCCTATTCTCTTATTTTTTTTTTCTCGCACGTAACAGGGTAGGTCGAGGGAACCTGGAAACCCTAGTGTTAGGACACTCCGTTCGCATTAAGCCACTCCATTTCCTATTTTCCGCTGAATTGTGGAGGCATTACATGTTGAGGCAGCACTCAATGCCGCGCTTTGCCTTGCGTTATCAGAGCGAGTAAAGCGAGGAAATTAAATTATTCAATATTTAATTTCCACGAGTGGGGATCGAACCCACAATCTATGACGTTTATAGCACGCTTGTGCCCCTGCGCCACGACTAGCCAAATGTAGGTAGAATGATGATAAACTTAAATCTATAACTAGGTTCTATCTTTTTCTTTGAATTACAAAAATAAGAATCTATGTAAAAATGTCAGAAACACGCATAATGGCAAGAATTCATAATGACGAATATATATGATATATTTTCTTTATAATAAATCTATCAAAAGACCTATAGTTTTTTGATAGATTTATTAAATTTTAAGAAATTATCCAAACTAAATACTTTAATACAATATATAAAAATATATATATATTTTTAATATATAATTTAAATTTAATTTATTGATTGTGAAATATAAAATTTCACAATCAATAATACCGGTAATACGAGCGTATCCCGTAATTCCCACCGCCGGGTTTTGAACCTAGCAACACTGCTGCATCATTTATTTCAATTTCACAAATGAACGTGTTAGATACGTCTAGACTTGCATATAAGATCATTTTTTATCCAATCACTACTAACCTACATATATTGGCAGTGTGATAGAGGAAGTCACAATTGTTTTCTCGAGTGTCCTTTTATATATATAATGTAGGTACTTACATATACACTCTTGTCTTTTAGAGTGTCTGTCACACCACCTAGTTTATAATGGCCAATAGATTATTACTAAATTTGAGGCCGTCGTAGCGCCGTGGGACAGGCTCTGACTGAAAACGGAATGTTTATGGGTTCGATAACCATTCGGGAGAATTGTTTATTTTATTATTTTTATTTTCCCACTCTGGCAGGCAATGGTGGCATCGAGTTTCACCATTAAATACATTGCACGCATTGTCTCGGAAATAAGAAGTAAAGCAGGGAACAGAGTGTCTTAAAATTAGGTTTCCTCTGCCTACCTGGCTACTTTTATGGGGTCACAGCGTTAAATAAAAAAATATGTAAAAAGTTAAAGTGAAACTATTTTAACAAAATATTTAAGTTTGTACATTTTGGTAACCCGACGTTTCGAACACTTTGCAATAGTCCGTCGTCACGGGTAGACCCTACCTACCCTACCCACCTCAGTCTACCCGTGACCACTTTCGTTTTCATTTCATTAAAAATGTGTAATAATCGTTAAAATCGAAGAATTTATTAAATATGTAATATTTAAACTATCTAATATCGCTAAGTTATATTATTCGCATAGGTGTATGTAATAAGTTGCAACTTCACTAACCCATATGCCTACATTGTCGACATGCCGACGTGTCACAGGAAATGGCTATAGCTCTCTTATTATAATACCCTTTTGGTTTAAACATGAAATGTTATTTAATAAGAGCATAAGTAACGTTGTTTGTTGGTTCATGTAAAATGTATTATATATTATATTTTATTATATCGTATTTTCTATACAGAATTGGTAAAGGTATAATTTCTTAAATTCTGCCAATTTTAACAATTTACATATGAGTATAATATCGAGGGCAGTCGTGGCGCAGGGGCACGAAGTGTGACTGTAAAACTGACTGGTTGTGGGTTCGATCCCCACTCGAGGAGATGAAATATTTACTTAAATTTATATTTCCATTTTCTTCGCTCTGGTGTCGAGGTTAAGCGCGGCGTTGAGTTCTGCCACTCAACACGCAATGCCTCTAGAATTCGGCAGAAATTGGGGAACGGAGTGTCTTAACACTAGGTTCCCTTTGCCTACCCTGCTGTGTGCGGGATACAGCGTGAAGCTGATTTATTTATTTATTTTTAAAAGTATAGATAATTTAGTCGAATCAGTACATTATATATATTTTTAAGTATCTTCGAAATAGTATTTACTTTTTAGCTAATACAAATTTCATATTAAAACACCAGAATTCGTGAGGCATTGCTTTGAGTGGCGGTATTCAACGCCGCGCTTTGCCTCAACATCAGAGCGAAGAAATGGCAAATGGAAATATCATTTTAAATAAATATTTTATTTCTTCGAATGGGGATCGAACCCACCAGTCGCGTTTACAGTCACAACTCACGCTTTGTGCCCCTACACTACGACTGGTCTCATTAATTAAATGGATTATTTTGAAAAAATACTAGCGTTCTGCACATCTCTACATAAACTATAACTGTGCCAAATTTGATACTCCTCCGTCCGCACAATTTTCTTTCTTTTTTTCTTTAACTTATTATTATTTTAAACGTATGTTTCATATAAAACTATTGCAAGCATCGTGTATGCAATAATTTTTCGTGCAGCGATCTAAATAGTTGCCGCGGCGCCATACATACGTTACATTGATCGTGTTTCCCTGGATGTGGCATCTTTGTGAATTAAATAGCTAATTGATTGATTTTAAATATATTTTTTAATAATAATAATATAAATATTTTTTTAAATTAACCTTAATTGTTTTTTAGGTGCATGCTGTGTCTAGCGCATAGTAAGGTAAACAGACTGAATCTGGGAACCCAGTGTTAAAACACTTCTATTCCTTACTTTCCACTGAATTGTAGAGTTTGCGTGTTGAGTGTCGTAACTTTACTTACTTACTTTATTTTACTTAGTTACTAGTGCGAAGAAATGAAAATATGAAATTATTAGTTGCGTTTACAGGCGCACGTTTGTATCCCTGCACCATGACTAGCCTATTTTCTTGTTATATTTGTGACATAGAAAATTTTATAACAAAACTGATACGCCTTCTGCCAATTGCGATAAATGTAAAATTGTCATAGAACGATGATTTAAGTACACATATATATATATTTAGATAACTTATTATAAATAATTATTTTTTTTATAACGGAATTCACCAGAAATAATAAATTAATACATATTGTATGTAACAGCGCAAGTATAGAACAGTAAAGAACGCGTCAAATCGACGACATCCGCAATGAGGCAGTGTCACCACAACGATCGCTATTTACATTTGTGTCAGGAATACAACGGGATTGTAAGAAAACTTGATATTATACTACGACTTCTCTTACTTTTTATTTGAATTATATCAAATGTTTGTCTATTCTTTTTGGTCATTTGTCACCCGTCATCCATCATCCATCATTCGTCATTTGTCACCCATCATTCGTCACCCGTCATCCACCATTCGTCATCCGTCATATCCATCATCTGTCGATTGATCTAACAATCAATGTTAATTATAACGATGTAGTACGATACAATATATTTAATATTGCAGTTCTGTATATTGTTATAAAATTCACTTAAATATTTTTTATATAATTTCTTTGTTTGTTTAATAATACTCACAAAACTTACTTAAATTATTGAAAAGAATTTTACATGAAATAATTTAATATTGATTATCTTTTTGATCACTCTTAACTAATTAATCATGTCGAAGTGAGACAGCCACTGCTAGTTACGTAATATGGGTTCAATCTCCATTCGTAGTAATACATTATTTTCATTTCCCCAACCCGATAAGACAAAGTGCGGTGTTGACTCCGCCACTCGACGAGCAATGTCTCGAATTGAGGCGGAAAGTGAAGAAAAGGTGTAGTTACACTGGTTTTCTCTACCTATCTTGCTATACGGGAAGGAGCATGAAAATGCAATTAAAAATCGTCGTGGCGTAGAGACACAAACATGTGGCTGTAAATGCGACGGTTATGAGTTCGATTTCCTCTTGGGGGGAAATATCTCATATATTTAATATGCAGACCGCAACGCTTAATTAATTTAAACCCAAAGAACACAAATTCAGCTTAAGAATTCGGCAAAAGTTGTTAATGGAAGTGTCTTAATGGGGAACGGAGGTTCCCAGGTTTCCCTCTGCTAAGAGTGAAGATGTTAAATAAATCCTATGTCACCGACTGCTTAGTGATAAATTTAAACAATTATATGTATATACTGACAAAGTGCTCCAGTGAATATGACGAAGGTCGCCGGTTCAAAGTACAATATAGTATTGCATAGGGGTAATATCACTAGGTATTTAGATCATTTTGCAATTTGCATTCCTTTGAAGAATTTACATACATTTAAATAGTTTTAGTTGTTAAGCAAATATATATATAAGGGAAGTTTTATTTTGACAACGCATTTCAGTGATAACAATGTTGAGATTAATTGTGTGTGTGACTGTTTTGGCTGCTTGTCCTAATTTTGGTAATGATTTTGTTCCATTTACTACTGTACATAGAGACAGTGCATTCATATTATTATATATTTGTTCTTTATCCCATTTTTAGGTGCCTAAAAATTAAAATAAAAACTTAACATTAAGACACTACGTTCCCAGCTCACCGCCAATTTTTCGAGACATTTCGTGTAGAGTGACGTGCCAGAGCGAGGAAATAAAAATAAATCATTTCCCCGAGTTGGAATCGAATCCATAACCGCTGCATTTGCTAGACTCTATGTTGTTGCATCATGAGTATCTATCTATATTTAAAGTAAATTGATAACATCTCAATCAATCATAAATTTTAACCGGGATTCCAGCATTCTATATATATAAATTAAGATCAAATTCAACATCAATTTGGACATTTTGTTTAATTAAACAAAAATCATACAATAATTCTCCTTTTTTAAATTTGAAACATAGGAATAGATGCTAGTCGTAGTGTAGGGCCATAAGTTTTCGACTGTAAGCACAACAGGTTTTAGGTTGGATTCCCAATGAAATAATTAATATTTTCATTTCCTCGTTCTGGTAACGAGGCTAAGCGCGGCATTGAGTTCCACCACTCAACACCCAATACCCTAAGAACTCGGCAGAAAGTGGGAACGAAAGTGTCTTATTGGGAACGGGAGAAATAATACATATACCCCTGTGTGCTTACAAATAATTGTTTTCCGTAAGGCTGTCGTGGTGCAGTAGTAGAGTGTCAGACCCTTTGTAAATTCACGTGATGGTTGTAAGTTAATTCCTCATTCGGGATTTATTTTTTTAATAATTAAAGTGTTAATGACCACTTCAAAAACCATACTTTTTTCTAAAACCTATTAAAAATGATTGTAGAGGATTTTGAACCCGCGTCCCTTGGAACCATATCGCTTGGACGATTTTATTTTTTTTTATTATTTTAATTTCTCTACTTCAGGGTAGACAATGTTGAGTATGTAACTCAAACGCAATGTTTAGAAAATTAGGAACGGAGTGTGTTAACACTAGGTTCTCGTCCTCTGTCTACTCTGCTATGTGGGGAAAAACTGCTTTTGCTATTCATATATTACATAATAGTATAAGCTAAAATTAAGCAATTTATAATTTCGCTCAATTGAGACACGTCAGGATGGCCGAGCGGTCTAAGGCGCTGCGTTCAGGTCGCAGTCCACTTCTGTGGGCGTGGGTTCGAATCCCACTTCTGACAGACTTATTTTATTATTTTTTGGAATTAAAAATTACTACGTTTTTGTTTTGTATTATTTACATGATGAACTATTAGGATCATTTTTTAGCTTCGTTATATGGAATTATAGTTAAAGCTATGTATTTCTGGAGGTATGTAGATACCAGTAAAAAAGCATAGATGTATATTTATTTTTTTGTTATTTTATCGTACTTTGTGTGATTATTTATTTACATATTAGATATTTTCTATACAATTGAATTTTATAAATTTATTTATTCATTAATTATTTCTATCTCCTAAGTACTAACGTATCTCTGCGAGACGTTTAATATTTATCTTTCTCTCTACTGAGAGATATCCCAGTGACGCGTTTTGCTCACCAGTTAACGCCCTTAGCTCTCTCGGTCCAAGTATGAAGTAAAATCAAATATGTAAATAAATATGCATTAAAACACACACTTCACTCGAACGTAAGCTTTAGAAAGAAAATATATTAGTTTATATTTGCAGGACTAGGATTTAATAAAGGATTTCTCAATAGTCAGTTAGTTAATTAACTACAGATATTAAAAAAAAAACAGCGTTATATTTTTCTTCCCATAGCAGAGTAGGCAGCAGGGATCTAATATTCGTACTATGCACTCCTCACTTTCTTTTATATTAAACAACACATATATAAAAATACTATTTTAAATTTAATTTCACAGTTAAGTCCAAGCTTTACGCGTCAGACGACGCCAAAGACGACTGGGAGCGTATAGTGGGCGGTACTAAAGCAGCCAACGGTTCAGCTCCGTACCAGGTGTCTCTGCGAATATGGGGAGTCAGACATTTTTGTGGAGCTTCGTTGATTACACCTAGAGTTATATTGACAGCTGCCCATTGTACTGATAGGTGCTGAATTTTGTTTAATTTTATTTTTACTCTAAAGCCCGTATTTGTATACCGCTCTCAATTCTTTGCAGATCTTGAGATGTTTTCATTCACACAGATTATAATTTATGAATAAAAACGGCATCCCAAGATCGTTCTCCATATTGATCTCAGAATTGAGAGCGATTTATAAATAATGGCCTAAGAACAACACTGATAAACTTATCAGCTTCACGCTGTATCCCGCACACAGCAGGTTAGGGGCCGTTCAAGTATTACGTAAGCACTGTAGGGCGGCGGAGGGGTCTTGGGTTTGCTTATTTTTGACGTTTTCATTGAAATATTTGTAAGAGGATTGCTTATTTTTGATGACATAGGAGAGGGGGGGGTCAATAATTGCTTACGTAATACTTGAACGGGCCCTTAGGCAGAGGCAACCTAGTGTTAAGACACTCCGTTCCCCACTTTCTACCGAATCCTGGAGGCATTGCGTGTTTAGTGGCAAAACTCAATGCCGCAATTTGCCTTGACACCAGAGCGAAGAAATGGAAATATAAATTTAACTAAATATAAACTTATCAAATTAATATATTTTATAAATATAATTCGTAGCAATATTGAAGATGATAAGCACATATAAGCACCGAGGGACTGCAATCGCAATGATTGTGGTTTCGGGAGAATGAATTTGCTCGCTGTGATATGCGGAGAGCGACGTTAAGTTACGCTACTAAACACTCGGAAGACGGAGAGCAAAAGTTCACACAGTGACCCTCACCTAGCAGGCACAGACACGTCCGTTCTCCATTTCCCGCTGAATTCTCGAGGCATTGCGTGCTGAGTGGCGAAACTCAACACCGTGCCTTTCCAGAAAGAGAAAATAAAAATACCAAAATATTTAATTGTGTTCCACGACAGCCTTGTAATATGTGTCGCGAGTGACCATAGAACTTGGCAACCGATTATTTTGTCGGTAAATTCGGGAACCATGGTATACAATACTAAATTTATCTCGAATCTTTTATTATTTCATTTTGTATTCACACAGATTAAAACCTCAATACTTCAAAGCTATAGTCGGCACTAACCAACTACAAACCGGCGGTACTCCATACGCTATAAGAAAAATCGTACAACACGAAGAATACGACTCGGACATCATCAAAAATGACATAGCAATTATTTTCACGGAACAAGAAGTCCAATTTGGGGACGGTGTAGACTCTATCGAACTGAACGATGAGCCGGTGGAGAAAGGAGAGGATTTACTGCTGACTGGATGGGGAACTACTTCTGTATGTTTTTTGTTATAGCTACATAGTAGTTGTGAGATAGTGTATCGAGTGGCGGAACTCAACGTGGTGTTGAGTTACGCCACGTTTTTTCGAATTTAGATCAAAGCCACAACCGTCTCATTTACAGTAAGACGCTGTTTCACAGTACCTATTAATAAATATTTGCAATTACTTGTTAGAGAGATATTGCAATATTTTATTATCAGGCGTTATTATTCTAGAAAAATATTCGTTGATTATATTTACTTTTGACCAAGAATTTGCACTCACACATACATATATGTATAAGTACCAATTCCATTGTGATTTTATTCACAATAAAATGAATATCACAATATTCATGTTTTGTATTATTATTTTTAACGTAAATGCTTTAAATGATGGCCAAACAAAAAAAAATGTTAAGAAATAAAAAAACAGTCGAATGTTTATTTCATTTATTTGTTTTTCCGAACAATATGAGGTCTACCACATATGATTCTAAATTATAATTATTAATACAAGAGACACAATTATTACATACATGTTTTTCTCTTATTCTTCTCTCCAGTATCCAGGACATTTACCAAACGACCTAATGAAGTTAGAGTTGAAAACAGTCAGCTATGAAGATTGTAAAGAAGCCCATAAAAGTGTGAACGCTGTATTCGAATCCCAGATCTGTGCTCTCACCAAAGCTGGAGAAGGAGCTTGCCATGTAAGCGGTTGTGACAATAGAAAACTACTACTGACTCTTTGTAATACTAAATTACTTCATTTGACGATTCAAAATTGCTTAGCAAAATTTACTTGTCTTCCCGCATACAGTGACATATTTAATTTGTTTTTTAGGGTTCCGTACCTCTTAAGGAAAAATGGAACTCTTATAAGATCACTTTGTTATCCGTCCGTCCATGCGCCCGTCTGTCTGTTTATCAAGAGCCTTTATCTTAGAAACGGTTAGAGGTATCGAGTTGAAATTTAAACTGTATACTCAGGTGTACAGTGCCTTGATTTCCTGAAAAGTTCATATTTCAACATTTATTTAACAAAAAGATATTTATATCGCAAAAACGCGTATTTCCACACTATAAAAGAAATCAAAATTAATAGGATACTTCAGGTTGGCCTGAGAATTATTAAATTTGGCAGCTAGCATACAGGTAGTACTAGTTTTGGAAAAAATCTGAACAACATAACGGCAAGCACAATTGAATTTAATCAAAAAAATATTTTAAAAACGTAAACTAATCACATTTAAAAGTTAAAACATATTTATATTCTATGTTCTGACGCAAAACGTGAACGAATTTGACATGTAAAATGACTATATATTATTACCTTCCTTTTGTATAATTGTTCTTGTTATTTTTCAGTAGGTATCTAATGTTAATACACTCCATTCCCATTAAGACACTTCTGTTACTCTACTTTCCGCCGAATTAACATGACATTGCTTGTTAAATGGCAAAGCAACCGTAGCGTTATAGGCACGCCACATGCCGCGGCCTCCATTTTTTCTATTCTTATCTTTTTTTTTGTTTGCAGGGTGACTCCGGAGGTCCTTTAGTGAGGGAAGGACGTCAGGTTGGTGTAGTTTCATGGGGCGTCCCGTGTGCTAGAGGACTGCCTGATGTATATACTAAGGTATACAACAGTTTTTTTAGTTATGTTAATAACTTATTACTTTGTCTTGACTTGTCTAACTTTGTCAGGTTACCATTTTTATTCTCTTAATAAAAAAAGATTTTTCTTTTTAATTATGAGATGAAATTGGGGCGAAGTGACTTGACACTAAATTCCGTTTGCATACCCTGCTATATACGGGATACAATGTGAATATAAAAATATATATAATTTAATTTTGTCTCTTACTATAAACTGGCATCTTAAATTTAGATATTTGAATATGTTTTAGGTGGAATATTTCATGGATTGGATAGAAAAGACGCTGTACGACGACGACGAAGATCACGTAGCGTTTATTCATAACAAAACCAATAGGCATGGCTAAAAAGACAACTACTCGAAGCGATCCTTAAATGCAATTATATTGTGCAAATTTACAGCACAATTTATATATTTGATGTCAATATAAGAAACAGGTAGAATTTTATTACACACCTGTATTGTGCAATAATATTGAATGTAATCCCTTTAGAAAGCATAAATAATATATAAAAACTGTATGTGTGTATATATTTGTGATAATACTATAAGTGTAAAGTTTGATATTGTAATATGTAATACAATGATTAAATATTTGTTTCATTTCCAAATGCATAATTTTAGTTTAAATAATCGAGATCATCGTCACGCAGCGGTACAGCGGTTATAGGTCCGATTCCTTTTAGATGGAATCAATTATTTTCATTTTTCCTCTGGTTCCAAAGACATTGTGCTGTGTTGAGTTCCGCCAGTTAACAAGTAATATTTCAATAATTTGGTGGTAAATGCGGAACAGTGTCTTATTAACATTATGCAGAGTGTAAAATACAAACTACTTTCCTACTTTTGTAGACAATGTCAATAAATAAATAAATAAATAGTAAAAGCGTGGCGTTGATTGACTGACGACAATGAACATGTAATGTTTCCAGAATTCCGGGGAAAATGAATGGAAAGGGGTTCCCAAGTTTTATCTGCCTACCCTGCTGTGTGCATTATAAAAAAACAAATAACTTAAAAAAACCTTTATTATCACACACTCACATATGGCTAATATCACAGAGATCAGTCGTATCTCATCCAGCGCTTACACTGCGCGACTGTTACATACATAATGCCTTAAAAAAATCAGTCCTTAAATCATTTATCAGATATTATATTTAAAAAACTGAAATAGAAATAACAAAAATTTTCATATTACTTGAATTTTTGTCTGTTAATTTGAATAAAATTTGATAACAACTTTTTACAAATAAATATATTGAGTACTGTATTAAATATACATAAATAAATGATAAATATAAAACGTAATAAATATGGCAATATTATACTTTACAATTAAATAATCTAACAATCTTCTATTATATAAATTTAAAAAATACCATTTATCTTATAAATTAGTTAATATTATTAAATATTACTGGTAAAACGAATACGACAGCCAAATCAAAGAAATACATGCTTACCATATAAAGAAATTACGTATAAATATTTGAATATAGCAGGATTAGAACCAGTTACTCATGCACATTGTCCAAAAACTACATACTTACATTAAAATTTCTACACAATGTTAAAATTTGCGTAGTAATTAGAAACAAAAAGCTAAATGCTATTGAATTAATGATTTTATAATATTTCAAAATGCCATAAACCTATTTGAAATCATAAACGTAGATTTATAAATAATATAAAATTACCCTTACAATATCATTTAACATAAAAAAATTAAATAAAGAATGAAATTACATCATTTCCAAAACATAAATGGAAACAATAAAAATTACAACTCTCAATCTAATCCACAGATAATCAAAGAACTCTTGTACATTCTCACTAGATATATAATCTGTGGAATCTTCCACATTATTCGTATTATTAACACTACTAAATTCAAAAGTATCGAAATCTCGAGAATAAATCCTACCAAGAATACCGAAATTAAGTAGATTATCTGTATTATGTAATTCAGTAGACACGTATTTGAATTTTTTATCTTCTATGACGAATTTGAAATTTTCTTTGTTCAGTATTTCTTGACTAGAAGTTGATATAATGGGGAAATAAGAAGAGTCATCTTTAGAAAATGTACCATTAATGGAGATATTCTTAAATTTTATGTTCGTGTTGTTCGTTTCAGATCTGTGAAATAATAAAAAGTATAATCAAACTTTTGATATAAATTTACTTTTATTTTGTGTTTTTATCTTTTATTAATATTATCCTATAATTTTGCTAGATGAGTAGAAATAATCTATAAATTTATATGAGAATCTAAACATGTTGGATACATTTGTCATTCATTACAAATCCCCTCATTTTAAAGATACTTTACCAAAGTGGGAAAATGAACGATACGGAGGTTATAAAACTTAACATATAAACATGTATCTACTTTACACACAAACAAATATATAAATGAAATACCAAATTCAATTTTAATAAGTCAAAAATTATATATAAAATAGAAATTATAAAAGATACTCACCCAACAAAACAAGAACGTTTATACAATCCTGCACAGGCGGTAATCGAACAAGTTTGAACCCCAATATCACTTGAACCCAATGAATGTTTACCATCAAACGCCACTAAGCCATATGTAATATCTTTATTTGGAGCTGTAAATTAAATAAACATAAATTTAAAATATATTAAAAAACGTAATTTATTTATAGATCGATCTAAACTTGAAAACTCATCATGATAGTTTTCTTCATTAGGATGTTAAGTTCATCGCATTGACAGAAATTAATCAAAATATTTTGTTTTGCTTCACGCTGTATTCCGCATTTAGGGTAGGCAGAGGGAACCAAAAATCCTACTGGTAAAACACTTCGTGCCCATTAAGATACTTCGGTTTCCCACTTCCAACCGAATTCTCGAGGCGAACATTCGAGAATTCCAGAGCAAAAAAATGACAACATTAAATATTTTATTCCTCCTAGTGGGAATCGAACCCTCGGTCGTGTTTATAGTCGCACGCTTGGGCGCCTGCGCCAGAATGGTCTCATATTGATTGATTGATTGATACAGTCGCCTCCAGGAACTTATCACGTATCCGTCATATAGCAGGGCAGCGAGAGGAAACTTAGTTTTAAGACGCTCCGATCTCGATTAAGACATTCTGTTCCCCACGCACCGCCCTATGTTCAAGGCATTACGTTAATAGGCGTGACGCAAACAGAGCGAAGAAATGAAAATAAATAGTCGACCGAGAGGGAACCGAACTCACAATTGACGCTGAGCCGCCTGACATTATAATATGAATAAATAGCATTGCTTTGGCAGAGCCTAATATTTAAACATTCCATCCTCCACATCATTTGGGTTTTTAGTAATTTTTTATTACATCCTATAAGCATAGTATAAATAAAAATTAATCACGAAGTATTCATTCATATTACTTACCAACAAAACTAGTTTTAACATAAAACTGACAGCAAAAGCTCCCTTGACAGACAGTTTCAGTGCGCCCTTTCTCACTAGCGACGAGATCTAAGGGCTTGATGCGATATTGACTCATATCGCCCATAGAAATTACTTCTGGCATAGAAATAAGGGAAACGTCTGAAAATTAAATAAAATGTTTGAACTATTATAAATATAGGTACATTTATTTTTGTTTGACAAGCAAATTGTTTAAAAATGTTCAAAACTGTTATTACAGTACTTCGTCTTCTTCTTTTAACAGGATATTTTAAATTAAATCAATCAATTTAATCTCTCTTTATGTCCCCTAAAACATATAAATTACATGTATTTCGAATTGCAAACTATAAAAATGCTAAAAGAATAAATAGTATGGATATTATCTGTTCTTGAAACCATATTATATGATGAAACCCCAAGCTCCACTTTATTCTAATATATTAAATGTATAGAAATAACATGTTTTAGCTTTACGCTATATCCTACACATAGGAGGGTAGGTATAGGGAACCTGGGAACCTATTCAGACACTCCGTCCTCTCAACACTCCATTGCGTGTTGAGTGTCGCAGCGGTTGAGCGCGTTACTCTCATAGCGATTAAACGGGAAAAAATAAATATTTCATTTATAAGAAAAGAGGCAAAGCGCCGCGCTGAGTCCCGCCACTCAACACGCAATGCCGCCAGAACTCGGTGAGAAGTGGGGAACGGAGTGTCTTAACAGTAGGTTCCCTCTGCCTATTACATAAAAGGAAGAACATATTCTTACCATTTCTAGCTTCTTTGGAAAATTCAGCAACAATTAACTGTCCGTTCTTATTCGTATTCATACTACCACCTAGTACACCATTAGACGTAATAATATTGACGTTGTTCACGTATGCCCAAGATGGAGGAAATTGTTTAGCTGTAAGAAAATATTAAATAAAATAAGTATTAATATAAACACAGTTACTGCCTGGTACAATATAAGGAAATTTGTATTAAATTTCCCTATTTGTTGTGTGTTGTTGTTTTTGTAAATATCTTCAGATGGTTTTTTAGTGCTAAGTCATTCTTTATGAAAAAACTTTGTGCTAATTTTTTCACAATAAAAATCAGATATACCTATTAAATACCAATACTATATCATAATCAAATACTTATTTTTTTTTAGAAAAAGTAGAAAATAAACTTAAAAAAATCAATTTTTATATATTTTCTAAAAAAAAATCTCGTGTCCTCACACGAAAAAATAAAAAATATCAAAAAATACTTACGTAATAAAAGCGATGTTTTCTGTACAAATGAACCAGCCACTATAAAGTTCTTGATGCCACCAAATTCCTTCATATCGCTAAGAAGAATGTCCTCCTCCATCAAGACTCCGAAAGTTACGCCAAAGTCAGTAACGAGCTGTCCCATTTTGACCATCGTCGTGTTGCATTTTGACGCAGCATTGAAAGGTTTTCTGTAACTAAAGTTAAAGAAAGATTGGTTTTTAGTTTTTTATAAAGAAAATTAACACTTAGGCAGCGTAGGTAGAGATAACTTAGTGTTAAGACACTTCGTCCCTCACTTTCCACCTAATTTTCGAAAGATAAGATAAAAGAAATATCATATATAGTGAGTTCAGTGTTGAAACTCAATGTCACGCCGCATATGCCAGAGCGAGAAATGAAAATAATTTAAATTAAAAAAAACGTATTGGTTTTGGGTTCCATTCCCGATTGGGAATGGAACCCAAAACCAATACGTTTACAGTTAAACGCTGTCCCACTGCGTTACGACGCCTTACAAATACATTTAAAGAGAAAATTTCAAGTGCCAAATACTAAGACAAACTCACAAGTTTCATATTACCAAAATAGTAGGGCTCAATAGGTTCTTATCTAAGCCATTAAGTCAATATTATTACATAATACCAGTAGTGCGTACAATCATATTTTGTATTTATAGTATTAGAAGATAATATTACTATGTCAAATAAACAATGGCAGTACTTCAAGCTATCCACGAAGCAAGTGACTGATGGCATGAAACTATTGTATTGAAATCCCAATAATAACCAATAAAAAAATCAGTTTCACGCTGATTTGAATCCCACACACAGCAGGGCAGGCAGAAGGAATCAGTGTTAACACACTACGTTCCTCATTTTTCACTGGATTCTGGAGGCATTGCGTGTTGCGTGGCGGAACTACACGTTGAATGGGAATCGAACCCACAACCAGTTGCGTTTATAGTCACAAAGTTGTACCCCTGCGCCACGAAGGGCCTCCTAATAATTATGATGTTCTTTAATTTAAAACTTATTCCTTAATATAATGAGACGAGGTCACGGATTCACCTTGCGGGTGTGTGAGAGTGGTTGCAGAGTGAAAAGTCTAATGTGCTTCGGATTTGAAAATCAAGTGTAGGCTTAAGGGGCCATTTGTATTTAAATTTCCGATATTTTTATTAAAATTAAATGTTTTTTGTTTGGGTGAACAAATTCGGCATCAAAATCCAACGATGGACCACCAACCGATAAATAAAAAATGTATGAGATTAACTCATATTTTCTTTCTCTATCGTCTCTAGACTCTCCGTATCCGTAAAATAAAGAAAAATAATAAAATACTTACATAGAAACTATTTCTCCATTTCTATTGAAGACCAAATTGTTTCTAATCAATTCTGGTTTATTTTGACAACGTATCGTTTCGTACAAATGAGCTACGACGTACACTTGGCTTTCTTTAGCTGCTGATGACACTGATTTTACTAACTGTGAAAAAAAAAGTATATTTTAAACATTTAATCTATGAATACTATGAAATTAGTCACTTGGTCATTTCTATAGTACGCAAGTGCACAAGCGTGTGATTGTAATGCAACGGATTTTGGGTCCGATTCCCAATCGGGGGAATTATTAATTATTTATATTTAAATTTTTTGCTTTGTTACCAAGGCAAAAACGCGGCGTTCAGTTCCGCCACTCAACACACAATGCCTCGAAAATACGACGAAAAGTTAAGAACGGAGTGTCTTAGCATTACGTCCCTTCTGTCAACCCTGCTATATGCGGTATACAGCGTGAAGCTGAAATAAAAAGTTATGTCACACTATGGACTCGTAAATGTAACGAGTAATGACAAGAGAGAAAGAGTTAAAAAATTATAACACTTATGTGACGTAAATTATAGATGGCATTACCGCAAAGTATGCGATGTCATATCTTGAATGGATGTCATATCTTGAGACAAAATACAATATTCTGAAGCTACAGGTTTTATGTTTTATAGCAAGATGCTATATTTAAAAATATTTAATGTCAATATACAGGATTACATTTATTGCGTTATTATATGCGTTTCAACTAATTATTACTTAGTCTTCATACAAACACTTAAATGACTCCTATAATCCCACACGATAACTTATCTGACATAACTCTTATAAATATTACCTACAACTTTAGAAATACTTATTTATAAATATATAACATTTACAGCATATTTGACATATTTATTGTTTTGAAACTTTATCAAAATTGGTCTGTTATTGTTATTGTTTTATGTAGATAGTTACGTCATCCCAAAGTGCTGAGCAAGTACATTCCGTTGGCCGCTCTGGTATATTCGCAGAACCCTTAACATAAGCTCTTTGTTATCAAGTATAAACATGTATCGTTTAACAGAAGCTTTTTGTT
>DWQW01004303.1:0-20186 GCA_018249695.1 Heliconius erato demophoon | reverse complement strand
TTACTACAGAGTATAGAGGGTGGATCTGCACAGTTTGCAGATGTAGGCTGATAAGACCTAGTTTCAATACATTCCATTCTCCTTTGCGTTGCTTTCATAGCGTGGTGAGTGGCGGAACTCAACACCGGGTCTATAGCCATCGCATTTACAGTTAAACGTTGTTTTGTATTATATTAGAAAACTGAGAGGAAAAATTAACTTTTATACTATGTACTTATGAACAATTGTACAACTTTATTAACTACTAAAAATAGTTGCCATTTTTTTTACACAAACTTAAGTCGCAATAGCGTTTTAATTGATAATTAACACACAACGACACGACGACGATTGACATTTAAATATTTACACTAGAAATAATACTACATGGGAACCTGATAATAAATATAGTAAAATCAACCGTAGGTACTTTTGTTGATCTATTAATTTTAACATAGTTATCATTTCCAAATCTCATCGAGCACGTGGTCTAACAATTTGCTGCACAATTGAGTGGAAAATATTCTAAAACGTCAATTTCACGTTCCAAGCAAATATCTTTATTACTGAGATCCCTATCTCAGCTCTGAACCTACAAAAGTTAGAATCAAGATGTGTAATCTACCCGCCGTTACTGCAAAAAAACGATGGTCAGTCAACAGGGCTTAAACTCATTGTATGCTTTTTCGACTATATTCCACAATACGAAATAATCTTCAAAAAGTGACCCCAAAGTGCTCGGAATTGAGTTCGTGAATGCCGGTTATAGTAAAAAATCCTTTAAATCTCCTATTTATTATGGATATTTTTATGTACTAACTGTAAGCGCATCTACAGGCTGGTTTTATTTATAAAAATAGTTAGCAATATTTCTTTGTTAACTGTATTTTTTTTTTCATTGTCAAAATTACCAAAAGCTACTCGCTGCAAATTAAGATTTAATCTAGAAAATTACATAATTTCGATCTAAGCCAGATTTAAATATTTCCTTAGTTTATGCTTTCACAGTTATTACATATTTTAATTATTAATTTAATATTGATATATAATAGACATATACCTACTAAACTTATGACGATTCATATATATTATAATATATTTTATCTTTAGCTTAAAGCTTATAAATATAATAAAAACTTAAACGATTGAATAAATATCACCCTGTAACAAAACACAATGTGCGTGATGGGTGCCCACTCCATAGTATCGAAGCAGCTTGTCACATACCCTACATAAAGGGATGGACGCGCGTCCACACACCTGCGTTGCAAAAAAATGTAAAAAAAAAACATAGAACAAATACAGATAGCGTACAGAGTTTCATATATTTTACGTAATATGCGAAATATCTATATTATTAAGTAATTTATTTTGTAGCTATGTATATTTTTTATGAAAAAAAAAAATACTAGATAAAATTTAGTTATTTAGTTTTTTTTTATTTATTCTGTGTGTATAGATGTTGTATTTATTTTATTTAAAATTTTCAATTATTATATTACGTTGATATTTTAGTTAAAGCACGTATAACTCTAGTATATCTATGTTAGATTCATAAGCTAGTTATAGATACTGAGGTATCAACATAAATTATATTTTTTTTCATCTCTATAATTTAGAAAAAGTAAAAGATTAAAATCAAAATAGACACATACATTTTTTTTTGTTGACGTTTATGGGAGAACAATAGACAATTCATTAATTATCCTCCATGTAATTTTTTTATATACATATATGACCAAGGTCATAGACCAAGTGACACATTTTATTTAATATCCGGGTATTATATATAATGGCCTAGTTTTATCGGGCCAACTGATTAACTATTATCTAAACTACATTATTTATCAAACTCTTTGGATATTATAAATATTGCCTATTGGTTATAGGGAAATTTGATAATAAAGCTACATTTGACCAGGTGTTGGCAAAGAAACAAGCGTGTAACACGCGTTGACCAATTAGAGATGGGCATCGTGCGGACTTCAAATCCTCTTTGTTTTTGTACTGAAAGTGAATAAGCGGACAAGTTTTTTTTTATAATTCAGTGTCGAAATATAGGGAAACCGTCGTTGGTATGTTTTAATAATTAATCATAGATATGTAGTGTCCATATCGTAGAATTGAGGATTTCATGATATTATTGTGTATTTAAACTAGTTGCGTTTCATAAAATGACCAGAAATCATTGATTATATTTATAATAGGATGCCCATAAAAATATTTAATAAAATATGAAATATGTTATGTATAATGTCTCCAATATTAAACAATAATATTTTTTATAGACGAAATTACTTTTGATCTATACAGAATTAAATCTGTGATTTTGATATATTGATTTACACAGTATTAACTATAAAATTAGGTTAGGTTATTTTTTTGTGAGTGTATCAAGAATAAGATATCCACAGACGGAAAAAAATTTAACATAAAAAAAATATCCTTGTAATATTATTTTGTACTAAAATGTATTATTATTATCTGTATAACACATTGAGTCCTTAATCTCCTTTGAACTATATAGTAAAAATAAAATAATAATTAAGTTTAGCGTGACGTAAAATAAAAAGATATTATTTTTGACAGCATACCTTTTTTACTTTGAATTGTCAAAATGTAATAAAACATATTTTCACAAAACAAGTAATTATTTCAATAGTTATTATCAAACTTACGATAAATTTACATTTATCTGTTTGTCTTTGTGTAACCTTGCCGTATAAAGTTGTTGTTATAGGTACATGTAACCTATAGTAACAACTTTACATACCTATTGTTAAAAATAAAATTTTACATAATTTTTTTGCAATTAAAAATGATATTGATACAAAAAAATATAACTGACAGATTATACGACGTACATTTTAATGAATAAGATATCGTTCGAGTTAATACTTTTTTTAATAAAACAAAAAGTTATACTTTTTTTAATTAAACAAGAAATATGGAAACTATTTAATTAGCTTGACTACCTTAAATTGTTTTTTAAACCTGTAACAATACCGCGGATATTATTTTATGTTGAATATTTTTTATAAACTTTTTTTCTATTATAGGTACTGTTTTTGATCATAATTATGAAACATTTGTAAAATATGTTTTTAATAGATATGTTGTAATATTTGTGTTTTCAAAGTGTACAATACCCTATATATATTGTTCAAGTTTTTGCCTTATTTTATATTTAATATATTTCATTTAAAAAAAAAACATTTTTCGCTCTAGCAAAGAGGCACAAGAGCGGCACGTAAAGCGTTTAGAATTCGACGGAAAGCAAGCGCAAGTTTCTTTAAGAGTACTCAGTGTCTTCAAATAGGTTCCTAGGTTCCCGCTTCCTACTCTGCAATGGGATACTGCGTAAAAAAAATCATTCTCATTATAAGCTTTCTCAATATTAAAAAAAGCAAATCTATCGATGATTCTTTTCTGTACAAAAATCAATTACATGCGTATTGTTATTTTTATATAAATAACAATTACATGTATATTGTTATCTACATATTTCAGAAAAGAAACATACAGTTAACTAAATAAAATACCTTAAAAACAAAATCAATATTTAAAATAAATTATTCCTTCACATACATACTTATCTACAAGCAAAAAGTTACAAGAAACAGTAGAGCGACGAAATCTAAAAACGATATAACATGAACCAACGCAGGCTGGATCAATAGCGCACGCCGTTTCATCACGTCGATGAGAAAAAAGAGGAGAAAAAATACATAACTTTTTAGGGGCCGTCCCCCTGCGGTCCCCATCCCCCGCCCATGGCCGTAGGGGGAACAGACGATCTTGGGAAAAAAACGAACAAAATACTCATATACGAGGCTCCGGCGCGTGCTTACAATGCCTCTATAAAATATCGTATCAAATTTATATAATGGGAAGTACCTTTGGCACGAGGAAGCAAAAAACACCTCATTGATTCATAACTTTGAATGCGGGGTTAGGGTAGCTCGAGCTATTCGGTATTTATTAATAACCGGTGGTCCGGAAATGAAACACCTACAACTTACAGGCATTAAAAGGTCTCTTTATAAGTACTTAACTGAAAATGCTTAAGGTTAACGGAAGCCTTAAGAAATATCAAACGTCGATTTCTATATTAAAAACTTTAACGGGTACGGTTTAGTTCAATACTCACTGGAAAAGCTGGGAGCTCTGGAAAATTGTTAACGATTTGTAGTGGATGCGTATTTCTAACTTGTGAAACATATATTTACTTATAATTGTTAGTAGTTTCTTTTGGTCTAATAATTGTATTTATTGCGTTTCTTAGTATTGATATCGTCGCGTATGGATAACAATGTTAAAAGATTACTTAAATGTTTACTTAAATCAGCTTCACGCTGTATCCCGCGCACAGCAGGATAGGTAGAGGGAACCAGTGTTAAGACACTACGTTCTCCATGGGGAAATTTTACTTATATACCACCACTTATACACAATATACCTAGATAATAAGTTTTACTTATCACCTATTGGTAATTATTTATTTTTTCAAAACAGAATCGAATCCACAATCTGTCGCACGACAGTAGCTTGCACGACTGGCCTCAAAGTGTTTTGATTATTTTTAAATGAAACTATTTTATTATTTTATCAAAAGAGTTTAGGTTAATAAAACCAATTCAACGTTGACTTTTGACTTTGAGACTATGTAAAAATACACACATATAATGTTAGCTATTGAGTCACTGTTTTTAACTAAAAATATAGGTGCAAAATGTTATTGTATACCTAAACAATAATAGTCTGCATTGTAAAAAGTTATACTCACATGTTTGTTATAATTATCTTGATTAAAATATAAATAACAATTGAATTTCCGAGTTTTCATTAGGCACTTCTTAATTAAATTCTATTATCTACATAAACCTACCTATCAAACAAAAATGAGCACAAAATAAAAGAAATATACTGTGTCTTTGCTTGGTTGCTATTGACGAAAGCAAAGCGTACGCTAATCCAATAAGATCTTTTACGAAACCTATTTAAAAAATATAAATATTTAAATATAAACCTTGTTATAAAATTGTTGAAATTCTCTAGAGATTAATGCACGAAGATTAAGATTTAAAAGTACGAAATCGAATGCTCAGCCTCCTCTTCTTTACATCTTTATATAAATTTTACCTACATGGATTTTCTTCTTTTTCTTTTCGATTTATAATGGATATAATATATCTCCTTGTTTGTTTTCTTAGATTTATTTGAATTACCTTTCATGAATTTCTGTAAGAGAAACATATACATGAAGAGGCCGTCGTGGTGCATAGGCACAAGAGTGTGACTGTAACGCGACGGTTGTGGGTTTGATCTCCACTCGATGGACTAAATTATTATTTATTAATATTTTCATTTCTTCACTCCGGCACTAAGGCAAAAGCCCGGCGTTGAGTTCCGCCATTCAATAAGCAATGCCTCAGAAAAAAATACCGAAAGTGGAAAACAAAGTGCCCTAACACTAGGTTCCCTCTGCCTTCCCTGCTGTGTGCGAGATACAGCGTGAATCAATTTTTTTTTAAAATTTAAATTGACATGAACTTAAAGGGTCAATTAAAAAAAACATCAGCTGTACGGCAACTATATATAGAAACCGGCCGTTAGCCAGAAGCCCAAAACGGACAAATATTCACACTCAACGGAAACTGACACATCATGATCACAAAGCGACCATCGCAACTTATAAAATACATTGTAATATAGAGAAAGAGAGAGAGAGAGAAAAAAATATCAACATCTGGCCATTGTCTCGACAGCGGGGGAGGTTATAGAATGAAATAAATAAATAAATAACAAAATGTCTCCACCGCACGCGTCATTATTCTCCTACGATTGACAGCCACTTCCATGGGACGGGGTAGCATAATAATACGCCTACTCATGACTACTGACGATTTTGATGCTGTACGTTTTACAGATCACTAAGCATTTTGGATGTTTAGTAATATAATATTATATTAATTTTGTTTATTTATTTTTCGTATCAGTAGCTACGTGTTGGATGGGCTGAGAGAATATAGAGATAACTAGGGAAATAGAGTAACTATGAAATATTAGAAAAGGAAAGTATGTGTAAAGTGTATGAGCAATATTTAAGATTTCTATCAGTAAAATAAATAAATAAATCAGCTTCACGTTGTAACCCGCACGCTGCAGGATAGGCAGAGGGAACCTAGTGTTAAGACACTTCGTTCCCTACTTTCTGCCGAATTCTGGAGGCATTGCGTGTTGAGTGGCAGAACTCAACGCCGCACTTGTCCTCGACACCAGAGCGAAGAAATGAAAATATTTCTATCAGTGGAATGTATAAAGAATTTCCTATCAGGTCTTTAATATCTTCTAACTGTGCAACGATAGCGTCAATGTTATTTATATTATTTTTATCAAACAATGTATTAGTTTCTCAGGAAAGACTATTAGAAATAAAAATACATAATTATATCATATTTACAAGCAAATGAACTTTAACAAATAGAACAAATAAAAATAGTATAGCGTGATATTGTGTATATACTAACATTGTGATAGTGACTGCTCTATAATGTTTACAGTATTGGCGCCTATTCAGATAACGTGGTTCTAAAGTATGCTTACGATTTCTTACATAAACAATAATAATAGTATTTTCAAATATATTGCAACTTAATCGAATAAAATGTTTAAGGTATAACAAATGATTTGAAATTTTAATCCCTATAAGAGAAATATTTATATTTATAATTTGAACTTAAATAAGTACTCTATGAGATTATAATATTCTGTCATCCAATGCGCTGTTAAAAATAAGCAAACTAACTTACTAACTTATAAGTTAAGTTGGCCAGAAAAGTTAAAAAATAAGCTTCACGCTGTATCCCTCAGTGTTAAGACACACTGTTCTCCACTTTTCGCCGAATTCTGGAGGCATTGCGTGTTAAGAGGCGAACTCAACACCGCGCTTTGTCATCAGTGCTAAGAAATGGAAATATACATTTAAATAATATTTCATTTCCTCGAGTGGGGATCGAACCCACAACCAGTCGCGTTCACAGTATCAGTTTGTGCCGCTGCTAAACGACTGGGCTTACCAGAATAGTTCGTTCGTTCGTCGTAGACCCAAAATATAAATAAATGCACAAATAAATTTATAATAATGTATAATTTTTTATGATCGTGTAATGTAAAAAAATAAATAACAATACCGTTCGTATTTATAGTTCAAAGCAAATATCAAAATCACCCAAATTCTATGGCAATAAAGGACCAAAGAAAGCATCCTAAGACGTGTCGTATCTTTTTCAACAACGGTGGCGAATCGCAAACTTCATGAATAAATATAAATTCAATATTCTTTTTAAATAAAATGTACGATAAAAAAACGATTTATCAAAAACCTTTGCTCATTCAACAAACTGAACGGTCTTTTATAAAGTTTAAATAAACATCGATTTTAAGATGACGTACAAAATGGTGCGTGCTATATTGTATTTTTTTTTACAGATGCATTTTTAGTGGGACAAGAGTACTAATGAGTGGTGAACACCCACGTTAGAATGATATGCAGTTTTCGTTTATAAATTTTAGATAATAGCCGTTTTTAACTTTATAGAATATATAAATGCGTAACATAATATTGTATATGTAGGTAAGTACTTATAACATTATTATTAGAGAGTACGTCTAAGAAAAATTATACTTTTATACTTTTTTTAAATGAATTTTTTGGTATTTTCTTTTTTAATAAATAGAATTTAGTTAAAAGTTTGCAAATATATTATTTAAAAATATAAACATTTTATTTGACAGCACCAAATTAAATAAATATATGTAAGATATTTATGTAACAAATCGTAAGCGTATAAAAAATTAAGATTAAATTGTAAAAAAATATAAAACAAGAATGTAATGAGGCTAGTAGTGGCTCATGGACACAAGCATGGGACTGTATTGATGAAATATTTAATATTGTCGAGACAAAGCGCGGCTTTGAGTTCCGCTACGCAACACGTAATGCCTCCAATGCGAAGAATTAATTAAAAAGTGGGTAGTCCTCTGCCTACTCTACTAAGCGTGAGATACAGCGTGAAGCTGAAAAAAATGATTATAGCATTACGTCGATATTTATAATTATAATGTACCTAGGTACAAAGAGTAACTACAAGAAAAATTTGAAGTTTGTAGAAGAAGTCATGAAGAAATATGAACGTATATGTATAACATACTATAATTAAGTAGGAGCAAATTTTTTCAGTACTCTCTTATCCTATCTAAATATATTTTTCACAAAAATTAATGCGTTTATGAACCACTATATTAAGGCGACTTTATTTAATAATATAATACTTATTAATATTTTTTAATTAAAGATATATATCATACTGAGGCTAGTTGTGATGCATTGATATAAGTGTTTCGTCACATATACTCGAGGAAATGAAATATAAATTTATATTTCCATTTCTTCGCTCTGAGTCGAAACAAAGCGCGGCATTGAGTTCCGCCACTCAACTCGCAATGCCTCCAGAATTTGCCTCCAGAAAATGAGGAACGGAGTGTCTTAACATTTGGTTCCCTCTGTCCTCTCTTTGTACCCTGCTGTGTACAGGATACAGTGTGGAACTGGTTTTGTTTTTTAAGTAATATTAAATAATTTGGATATTATTTTATCTGCTTTTACTCATTTTTCACTATAGACAATAGTAGCTCAATATTGTCGATGGTGCTTCAAAAAATTATCTGTGTTTCATATACTATCTGGACTGCAATGACAATTAAAATTGACAGCGCTTGCCGCAGCCGTATCGTGACTTTCAAAAAACATAAATTATTATTTTGTTTGCAACAATTATACGTAAGTTACAAAGCATTTTTTCAAAAATCTTAAAATTTACATACGTTACTTCATACTAACTCCGTTTCAGTGCTATATAAAAGACTATTTCGTCTTTTTAGTATTTTACAAATTTTAAGTCACACACATAAAAACCATCCTTAACCAATCTAATCGAAAACTATATTATTTACAGTAAAATGGCTGCTTCAGTAGTAGATACTTACTCGGACCCTACAATGAGCTGGATGAACGCACCACACAGCACAGGAACATCTATCATGGCTTGCGAATTCGATGGCGGTGTTGTTATCGGTGCCGACTCTAGGACAACAACTGGAGCTTACATTGCTAATAGAGTGACTGACAAGCTGACGAGAATTACTGATCACATATACTGTTGTAGATCTGGTTCTGCTGCTGATACACAGGCCATTGCCGATATTGTAACTTATCACCTGAGTAAGTATTGATAAATTTAATTTGAAAATCGTTATAAAAATGAAGGTTAATACATCAATGCAAATCAAAACTAATTCCAAGTCCTGTTGTAAATTCAAATACGAATTTGTACAGGACACAATGGGACTTGCAGGATACAAAATCTTATACTTAAAAATATTTAAATGTCTTCTTTTAAATATATGCTCTAACACATCCTAAATATTATTTTACGTAAGTAAGTATTAAGTAAAGCACAAATTCCTAAACTATTACTTAATGATAAGAATGTTATGTTTCTATCATGATATAAATGTATACTTTTTTTTCTAATATATGTAATATCCTTACAAAGCAAAAATATGTACTGCTACAAATATTATGGACAACCAAAATAAAATTATATTGTAAAACTTATTGGGTTATATATATATTCTTCAGATTTCCACAAGATGGAATTGGGTGAACCACCTCTAGTGCAGACAGCAGCGGCCATTTTTAGAGAGCTGTGTTACAATTACCGTGATTCACTTGTGGCTGGTATTCTGGTTGCTGGATGGGATAAGAAGAATGGAGGTATACATATATTTTTAACTAACATTTTTAATACTTAAGGTGTGATTTACAGTGTATGTTAAATATAAAATCTTTGTATATTGTAAACATCATGCAGATTTTGACTTATCATAATCTGATATAAGAAATATAATGAAACAATAAGTTATAAAAGCAAGATTTTTTTGTCTTGATAGTAGTAACTTGTATTGATAGTGTCTAGTACATATTTTTGACTGATCTTCACTCCATCATAGGCCAATGTTATTCCTGACAAGAACATGTGAATTTCATTAAAAATTAAATGTTATAAAAAAGTAAATCTAAATATTAATGTACATAAATGGGGATACAATTTGTAAGATTTCACAAAAGTTTTTCATTTTTACAAATATCTATGCACAGCTTTCTTTCCTTTTTTTGTTCTTTGACGTTGATATCCTCACCTATGAGTGATCTATAGCTGGAAATAGTGTTTGGACACTAGGATCCCTCTTTCTACCCAACTACTTGAAAATTGTGATATTGTAAAAAAAAAACAAATATAATTTAAGTAAGTATACCTGAAGCCACTTGTGGCACAGGGTCACAAGTGTGTGACTGTAAATATGACTGGTTGTGGGGTCAATCTCCATTTATTTAAATGTTTATTTCTTCTCTCTGGTCTCGAAGCAAAGCACGGTTTTACATTCTGCCATTCAGCACTCAATGTCTTTAGAATTAGGCGGAAAATAGGATATGGAGTGTTTTAACTTTTAAGTGTTAAGACACTATTTTTTCTTCTGCTTACCCTGTATATCTAACAATAAAACATTTCAGGACAAATCTACTCTGTACCAATTGGAGGCATGGTCCAACGTCAAGCAGTATCTATAGGAGGATCTGGTTCATCCTACGTCTACGGTTACGTTGATGCTAATTTCAAGCCCAAAATGAGTAAAGAGGAAGCGAAACAATTTGTTACTAACACTTTAACTTTGGCCATGCTGAGAGATGGGTCTTCTGGTGGAGTTGTCAGACTTGGTGTCATTACTGAAGCTGGTGTCGAACGGTCAGTCATCTTGGGTGATCAGCTACCCAAGTTTTATGAAGGTTGATGATTTTTAAAATATTAGTATGGTAATAATAAATAATTTTGCACTAAATTGGTTGGATTTTTTATTTTTATTATTTTTGAAACCAACATATATCAAATAAATTGAGAAGGATAAATAATATGAAATTCATCATTCACAATTGATCAAGTCATGGAATTTTTCTTTGTGGCAATGTGTTACATATTTAAGGAATACTTTTAAAATTTTATAATTTTACCATAAAAAATGGCCTCAGATCCGATCCATATTCAAAAGCTGAACCAAACTCATCAAACTACCCTTAAATTGTATCCTTACCTCGTATATTGAGTTATTAGTCAATTTTGTCACGCACGTACCTAATGCAAATTAAGAACTTATGTGATTTTATCATGGATAACCTTGTCTCGAGACAAAGAATGGTGCTTGTCTTTCAAATACAAAAAGAATCGTCAATATCTGTTCACCCAATCAAAAGTTCTGAGGTAACAAACAAAAAAAAATACAGTCGATTTGATAAACGTAAGCAGTAGAACATTTAATTTCACACATGACATTTAAATATCGAGGATTTTAAAAAAGTAATTGTCATCGATTTTCAAAGGAAAAATATAAATAAAACAAGATGTTCATTTACTTAACAACCATACCTTTTAATTGTTACAAGTACACTATTCACTGAAGTCTTGGAACCGAATAACAAATTGGTTGAGTTTGACTCTGAACAAGTATAATAAATAAAACTATTTTTTTAAAATAAACTGTTGAAGGCAGTTAAGTTAAATAATTCTATTTGCTAAATATAATATTGTTTTTTTTTTCAAAAAGTTTATACACTGGTAACTTTTACTTATTTTGAATAAAATCATCATCATTGAATTTCATATAAACTATTATTATATACATAAATTAGGGTGGTCGAGATGCAGAGACATTGTGTTTGACTGTAAACAAAAACGCGATGGTTGTGAGTTCGATTCTCAATCGAGGTAAATAAGTATATTTTTGTATCTTCGCTCCTGTAACAAAACAAAGCGCATCGTGTTGAGTTCCGTTACGCAAACAAGCCATGTCTCAAAACTTGGGCGGAAAGTAGGGAGCGAAGTATCCCAATATTAGGTTCCCTGCTAACCTTCTATATACGGGATACATCGTAAAACTAAAAAAAAAAAACAATTTCTTACATAAACTAAAAAAATCTTAACATAAATGTAATCTACGTAATAATGCCCAGTTCTTCCATAGTGTCAAGATCACGCATGAGCATTTGTATAGTTTGTTTGGTTCTCGGAAAGTAATCCGCCGTTTCATCATCTTCGAATGATGGATCTTGAGACTCTAATTCTAAAACAAAACACATTTTAATGATAAATATTAAATAATTTTTTAAATAAAATAAATTTTCGAGTGGTTCTAATTGTGCGTTATCGTTATTAAAGATTTTCTTGAAATTGTTATTAGTTTGTCTTTATATAGTACGGTCGAAGAATCGTGGCCGCCGTGAAATTGGGAACTTTTTAACTTCCATACAATAAAGTATGTTTTTCAAGATAAATGTCCACGCACCCGCAATCTGCGCCTCGATGGAGTCGAGGCGCGCGTCGATGAGCGCCTGGCAGCGCTGCACGTGGCGCAGCAGGCGCTCGCGGCACGCGCCGTCCTCGATGGCCGCCTCGGGCTGCGGCGCGGCGGGCGCGCGCGGCGGCTCTTGCTCTGCGAAATATATATAATCTTCAAATGGCTGAACATATTTTCGTCAGTCATGGCTAAGGGCAAAAAATATTTTAAACAAAAACAAAACTATGCTATGGTGCCACAGGCAGATACACAGTAACGTCAAATAATACCACAGATGCGAAAACGTTTGATCATATTGTATTTATATTGGTAGTGAAGCCCAAGCGGGGATTTCGGGATTTACTAAAGCGCGGCAGATTAATATATACATATATGCTATTTCTTAAGCTTGTCTACAATTGATCACGATCAATGATTCAAAAAAATTAAAAAGAAAATAAATCTCATATTAGGCAAGTCCCTCCAAATAATCGTCACAAAATAAAAAAAACGTCGTCGTCGTCGTATGTAGAGATGAACCATATATATCTTAATCTGACGTGATTGAGTATTTAAAAGTGACGAAATTATTTTTGCGAAACATTTTAACAATGTCTGCGAGTTTGCGTCACATCCAAATCGTCAGAATATTATATAAGAGCTGTTTTTCAGGTTTACTTAACATCCCCTTTTAAAATCTGACGCGCTCGATCAATTTTTTTTTTCATTTTTAATCACGACCACCTGGTATGGTATGGTACGTACGACCACCTCCATCGTGAAAAAAATCTGATTAACATACTTACATTTTACGAAATATTTATGACATGGATGATATCAATATGTGACACGGTCGAGTATGTCCATGCAACAACTTTTTTAAATTTTTTGAAAATCTAATCACTCCCACCACCCATCAAAATATATATATATATATTATATTACATTTTTTTCTTTTTATCATCTAAGCTTCGCAACCCAATAGGTCTCTACGACGCTCTAGTAAATCCCAAGTTAGCATCGTCGGCTCTGCCCTACTAAATATTACTTTGCTTTTTTTTTATTTACGCTGAGACCGTCTTGTCGCAATGGGACCATCTAACTGTAAATGCAACGCTTTTGAGTTGAATTACTAATCAGAGAAAAAGGAAAAACATAATATTTTTATTTCCTCAGTCTAGTAAAGAGACAAATATCACGAAAATTTCTCGAAAAGTAAGTGGGAACAGAGTGTCTTACCACGTTCCCACTAGTAAATGCAGGATACCGCGTGAAACTAAATAATAAAAAAACTATTCTACACACACCTTGTACGGATTTGGCGAATCTTTCCAATTCCAAAGTGGATATAGGCAACTCTAAGGAAGTGCCACTCGGACTTGACAAGCCCGTGTTTAGACCGAGCATTCTCTCTTGATCGGGATCTTCTGTCAGCGGCATTCTTACATCTAAATGAGCATCTTTTATTTCTTCAGGTTTCACTGGTAAGTTCTCTTTTCCTGTGTTAGTATTATATATTAATTTATTAAGCCTTTATTTACTAAGACCATAGTAAAAGGTTAAATTGAAATTAATAGAAAAAAAATAGATAGTAGATATTTCGCAACCAGTATTTTGATCGGGCTATATGGTGATTTAATTAATGTTAATATAAATCACCTAAACTAATAATTTTTTTACAGCTTCACGCTGTATTCCGTACGTAGCAGGGTAGGCAGAGGGAGACTCGTATTAAGACACTCCACTCCCCACTTTCCGTCAAATTCTGGAGGCATTGCGTATTAGAAAGACAACATAAAAAAGAAGAAGACTTAGAATTTCTTGTAGCAAAAACTAAGAAATTCAATTTGGCCTAATGTTAATATTTATAATTACACACTTAACTGTGTTATTACTGAGCTAAACTGTTTATGATTTAAATAAAATATTGTATTTCATGAAATACAATATTTTATTGCATGCAAATGAAAAAAATCGATTTTTTTTAATCTGTTACATATACATACTATAATAAATATCATTATGTATTTACCTATATTATTTATTATAATGTTCAGATCTGAATAATCTGAGTTGAGTCGTTCTTGCGTATAGGTGATTTCCGCATTCTCCCAGTCTTTGGCCCAGAGGTATAATTTCGGGTGGTCTTTTTTACTGTTATAAAAATAAAAAAAATAAAAATACCTGCATTAATACAAAAATAATACTTAAGAAATAGAATATAATATAATAATAATTAAATCCAATTATTTTTGTAACTGTATATACAATTTGTGTTTTTACATGTTCTATTCTATACTCTCAATTCATTATTTTATATAGAATATTAATTGTAGTAAAATATATAAATGTTGTAGATTACTGTAGCAACTCCTGCATAAAATTAGTAAAAATTACAAAGTATTTTTAGGAAAATAAATAATTCCTATATTATATTCAACGAGCTTTCAAATAAAAGTTAAACAAACCACACACAAAAAAGGAAACAACTACCTTCGAAAGACAAAATGAAATATCCAAAAAACCTACACTGCACTATACAGTTATTTCTTTCTACCGCACTAAGTATTATAAAGTATGAATCTAAAAAGAAAAATACTCACGTAGCAACATAATATTTCACTCGTAATGCATGAAGAGCATCTTGAATCCTGAGTAGATTCCCTGATAGCTCGTGTGACCTGCGCAATGGGTCGCAGGGCTTCGCCCCTGGAAGCAAGCCCTCGTAGAGCCTGTCCTGGTCGTGAAGGAAACGCTTGGAGCGCCGCCCTCTGCGCGGATTAAGACATATACTGCAGGTATATTTCTCTGGTACCTAGAAATTAAAAAATTAAAATCAATTATAGCAAAAACAACTGACATTATTATACTGTCTCCAAGACATACAATTTTATTGCAAAATGTTGTATCGTAAGAATTATTAAAAAACCTAATTAGCTATTATTATACAATATACGTGATATGAATTCCATCATTTACTACAATTCACTTGAAAATTGGGCGAGTTACCACAAGGTTCCCTCTACTCTTCTATACGCGAAATACAACGTTAATACAAAAAAGAAATTTAAATATCTAGTAATAATATCCCACCTCAGCCTCCTTTTGTATATTATGGCACACAGCGTGCTGCCAACAGAGGCACAGCTCGCACTGCACCATCAGGCCGTCCTCCTCGCGGAACCCGCAGTGGCAGTTGATGATCTCCTCGCGCTTCATATGCTCCAACTTGATACGTTCACCCGCTGAAAATATTGTCAAATTATGATTATTATTTCTTATCAGCTTTACACTGTATAAAACAGTATATCACAACTCTTTTTTCGATTAATAGGTAAAGGGAACCTGGGAACTTACTGTTAGGATACGGAGTATCCTAATTAAGATATGTCCCTCACTCTCCAGCCAATTGTGCTTGTGTTGAAGGCAGAACTTAATGCCACGCTTTGCCGCATTACCAGAGCTGAGAAATGAAAACATTCATTCATTTCTTCGAATGGAAATCGAACCTACAACCAGTAGCGTTTACAGTCTAGTCTCAACCACTTGCTTCAACACCTGGTATCTCAACTTATAAGCATTTTTTAACTGTACTGTAATGTATAGCATAATTTAAGCCAAAGGAATATTTCTTACTATTTTTGGTATATATGATTCTTACAGCTGAATGGGTTATATCTAACATACGCAACTACAGTTTTAACTTATTTTACCACAGAGAGTGACTTCGACCATTTATTGTCTTTGTCGTTATATAAATTGATGCTTAAAAAGCTATTTTTTTTAGCTTTACGCTCTATACCAAACAAAGCAGGGTAATTAGATTAGGGAACCTGGAATCTGGGTGTATCTAATTTTTTTTACAGTTTAACGCTGTATTCCGCACCTAGTGTTAAGACGAAATGGAAATATACATTTAAATAAATATTTCATCTCGAGTGGGAATCGAACCCACAACCAGTCGATTTTGCAGTCACCCTTTGTGCCTCTGCACCGCGACTGGCCTATTAATATTATATTATTACTTACTTTCAGTATACATATACATATTAGAATCCTTTCGTTCTTCATTCGATTCATACACCGCTTGATTACTCTTGTCCATTGTTTTAGAATCAGGTGTGCCCGAACCAGGAAAACTAGATCTAGTTTCAAAATCCGAATTCACCGTATACCACTCATCCTCCTCACTCAACGGTCTCTTAGCTGATGGGAAACACCTACGTTTCTTATCAATTATCACTTTCCTCTTATCATCTACGGGTTTTGGCACTGTATGAGGAGATATCTCCATTTCAAAGTCCACTGAAGTATCTTGTTCGATTTCTGTTTCCATTGCTACGTCCATGTTCATGGGTTCTTCTATGGGTTCCTGTATTTCTGGGTTTATTCTCCGAACAGGTAAAAGAACTTTTGGTCGTTTTACAGGTTTATTCACTAAAGCCTGTCTCAATTTCGGTGAATCTTGAGGTCTTGGCTCGGGTATCGGGACCGCAGTGTCTACTTGTAGTTCGGGAACCGGTTCCTTTGGTTCCGGTTTCGGTTCCTCAACCTTCTTGGGTGGTCGCGGTATTTTAACTTTGATTATCTTAGATTCTGGTTCGTAACGTGGTTTCGGTTCCAAGTCAGTTGGTTTGGTTCTTTCTTGGGCCAAATCTAAAACTTTTGGTGTAGCTCCTAACATTTCTCTTAGTTCGGGATGGTAGTGCTTTATGTGCATTTGCAGAAGAGTGTTATTTCTAAAATTTTTGTAGCAACCTTCAGCTGGACATCGCAGAAGGTTCTCGATGATCTGGACCTTGAGCGATCCGACATATACTGGAAATAACACAAAAAAGGGAAAAAGCCATAAATTATATATTAAAAAATATAAACAATTCTTCAAAAAAATATATTCTATTTAAAACTTCAGTAGGGCAGTAGAGCCCGTTTACGCTAAAACTGATCTTACAAACACATACAAATAGGTCATCACAATGACAAAAAAGTCTCCCGTTCGTTAAACAAAAAAAACTCTGTTCCCCACTTTCCGCAGAGTTCTGTACACTATTAATACGCAATGTATTGGCGTGTATGTACGAGTGGCGGAACTCAACGCCGCGCTTCTGCTTCGACACCAGAGCGAAGGAATGAAAAAATAATTGTAAATAAATATTGTATTTCCTCGAGTTGGGATCGAAGCGACGACCAGTCGGTTTTAGTGACACTTTGTGCCCCTGCGCCACGAGTGGTCTCAGTTAGAGCAGTAAAAATGAGCGCCCTTCCACTAAATTTGTCTGTTTAAATGTGTAAACGAAAGTAAATACTGCAACTCTATACGTTTCTATACAGTTTTTTTTAATGTTGGCATTCTATTGACTTGGGTGAAATAACATATCAGTTCTTTAAAAGAACAAACAAATTAAAATAGCCTTTAATCATTTAAAATATTGATTTGAAGTAAACTTTTTCCTTTTCAGAGGCGATTATAATATAAATAAATATTACATATTTATATATTTTGGGCACAAAATGTGACTGTAAAACCGACTAGTTGTGGGTTCGATCTCCACTCGAGGAGATGAAATATTTACTTAAATTTATATTTCCATTTTTTCACTCCAGTGTAGACACAAAGAGCGGCGTTGAATTCTGGCACTCAACACGGAATGCCTCCAGAATTCGGCAGAAAGTGGGGCACGGAGTGTCTTACTCACTAGGTTCCCTCTGCCTACCAAGCTGGGTGCGGGATACAGCGCGAAGCTGATTTATTTATTTTTATATATTTTTTTGCTAATACTATGTTATGCTGCAATGTTTACTGAGTGACAAATGACAAGATGCGAGTTATTGTAATTACAGTTATTTGTATGTGTTTGTATGTTCAGCATATAGAACAGCATTAAGAGTCTCTGCTCAAGATATATAAGCATAGTATTATTTACTGCAGTTAAATTTTACATTATATTTAACTAATTGAAATATAGTTAATAATTTAAAACATTATATTGTATATGTAATGTTTTAAAAATAATGTATTTTTTGTATGATTACTATAAAACGGGTCCTTATTGAAATTCTATTACATATAAAATTATATGAAAGATTATTTTCCATTGCTTACCGTAACCATCTTCTAAAGTAGGATTCTCAATGGGCATATCAACAAACATATCTATCGGGTCCATATAAACTTGACTTGGGCCAGGCGTCTCGGTCAAAGAAAGACGCTGTAATAAAAATATATTTAACAAAAAAAGTTATAACATAGAGCTAGTTACAAGTATTATCTGATAATAGTTTTTGTATAAAAAAATGTTTTTCAGCAAACGCAATTGTTGTTGGTTTGAGTTTCCCTCAAGGAAACGAATTATTTTCAGCTCTGTTTACAAGACAAAGCACAGCGTTAAGATATGCCACTTCATACGTAAGAAAGTCTCGAAACTTAACAAATTTTCTCAACGCTAGGTATCTTCTGCCTACACCGCATTCGAGATACAGTGTGAGACGAAAAAAAAAGATACTTTTAACTACTCACTTTCGCCAGTTTCTTTCTCTTTCTCTTCTCTTTTCTCTCTTCTTTCCTCTTTTTGCTGGACGGGGGTTTCCCGCCGACCACCCATCCCATACGTCGGGACAACTTTAGATGCACACCAAAGTCCATCAAAGCTGATTCATATGATGTTAAACTCTCATCTTTGTTTTGTTCCAAATAGTTGCGCATGTCCGTTTTGGTGTGAAAACGGCGGTTATCAGGCCTGAAAAAGAATAAAATGTTAGTCCACATTTATTTTTAAGGTTCTGTATTTCAGAAGCAAAAACTATTATAATTTTGATGTGTTATAACCATTTTTTTCAAGATCCTGTGGGGGTATAAAGCTGAAAATAATATCAAATATCTCGATCTGCACTCCTTGGAGCACAGAAAAAGTTCTTTCCGTTGTGATCTACAGTCATGAATCAAGTACGGAACCCTCGACAGACGAGTTCGACTCGCACTCGATACTCTGACCCACTGCGGCCTCAAACACGCACAATACATTTCCCTATGTTTACAAAAGTTGTATTAATGTAAAATGTTTTAATGACACACATTAAAGTTTTTTAGTTCTTTTTTTAGATTTAGAGGCCAGTTGTGGCGCAGCGGCACGAAGTGTGACTGTAAAATCGACTGGTTGTGGGTTCGCTCCCCACTCGAGGAGATGAAATATTTACTTAAATTTATATTTCCCTTTTTTCGCTCTAGTGTCGAGGCAAAGCGCGGCATTGAGTTCTACCACTCAACACGCAATGCCTCCAGAATTCGGCAGAAAGTGGGGTAGGGAGTGTCTTAACACTAGGTTCCCTCTGCCTACCCTGCTGTGTGCGGTAATACAGCGTGAAGCTGATAAAAAAATATTAAAGTTTTTTTTACCCTACTAATGCAACATCCCATTTTCCGGCAGACTGTCCCATACTTCGACGCACCATGAGCTTGGTCCATCCTGGAGGTAACCTTTTATCTTCTACCTGATAACAGAAAAAAAAATTAATAAGAAAAACATCTATACAATATATAAAACTTTCATTACTGTGAGACAACCGAAACCACGCAGCGTAAAAAGCTAAAGATTGTCATATATGTTCCTCGGGGGGCACTAGCTACTAGCTTTAAAGTGTTATTCAAAAGTATTTTTCTTTCAACTTATGAATCTCCTCTTTAAAAAAAATGTTAATGTAAAATCAAATTTAGTACACAGGGGCCGTTCAAGTATTACGTAAGCAGTTTTTTTGCTATT
>DWQW01004302.1:0-20188 GCA_018249695.1 Heliconius erato demophoon | reverse complement strand
CAAATAAGGGGTTGAAAGTTTATATGGAAAAATCTTTAAATTGCCATCGATTTTTATAAAAAATTAAATTCAGACTGTTAAAAATATTTTATTGAACACGTGTTTCGTGGTTTTTTTAGAATTCACTTCTAATAAGCGGGCAAAGCCGCGCGCGCCCTCTAGTATATGTATAAAAGGACGTGTTCCCGCTGACTGAGGTAAGACGCACGCACAACCGAAACCGCTGATAGTAGAAACGTAAAATTTGGACAGATTTATATTTTCAAATTTTGGAAATCCACTAAGAAGGGAATTTGAAAAATTTGAAATAGGGGTTTAAAGTTTGTATGGATTTTTTTTAAACCGGCACCGATTTTTATAAAATTTGAAATTCAGACTCTTAAAAATATTTCATTGAACACGTGTTTCGTGGTTTATTTTAATTCACCCCCTAAGGGTGCAAATAAGGGATTGAAAGTTTGTATGTAAAAATCCCTAAATCGCCACAGATTTTTATAAAATTTGAAATTTAGACTCTTGACAATGTGCCATTCCCGCTAAATAGATATAATAATAAGTTTATTATATTATACTAGTGGGCGCGCGCAGCTTCTCCCGCGTATTTGCACCTTTAGGAGTGAACTCCTCAAAAAAACCACGAAACACGTGTTCAATAAAATATTTTTAACACTCTGAATTTAAATTTTTATAAAATTCGGTAGCGATTTATAGATTTTTCCATACAAACTTTCAACCCCTTATTTGAACCCTTAGGGGTTGAATTCTAAAAAACCATGAAACACGTGTTCAATTAAATATTTTTAAAAGACTGAATTTCAAATTTTATAAAAATCGGTGCCGATTTAAAAAAAACCCATACAAACTTTCAACCCCTATTTCATCCCTTTAGGGTTAAATTTTTTTAAAATCCCTTCTTAGTGGATGTCCAGATTATGAAAATAAACATCTGTCCAAATTTCACGTTTCTACCATTAGCGGTTACGGCTGTGCGTGCGTCTTACCTCAGTCAGTCAGTACATGTCCTTTTATATATATAGACTAGTGGGCGCGCGCGGCTTCGCCCGCTTATTTGGACACTTAGGGGTGAATTCTAAAAAAACCATGAAACACGTGTTCAATAAAATATTTTTAACAGTCTGAATTAATTTTTTTATAAAAATCGGTGTTGATTTAAAGATTTTTCCATACAAACTTTCAACCCCTTATTTGCACCCTTAGGGAGTGAATTCTAAAAAACCATGAAATACGTATTCAATTAAATGTTTTTAAGAGTCTGAATTTCAATTTTTTTAAAAATCGGTGCCGATTTAAAAAAAGTCCATAAAAACTTTCAACCCCTATTTCCTCCCTTTAGGGTTAAAATTTTTCAAAGTCCTTTCTTAGTGGATATCCAGAATATGAAAATAAATATCTGCCCAAATTTCACGTTTCTACCATCAGCGGTTACGGCTCTGCGTGCGTCTTACCTCAGTCAGTCAGCACAAGTCCTTTTATATATATAGATTATAAAACTAATAGTTATATCGTCTACCATACATACGTCTACCAAATATGGCCATAATATATACGAAAAAATAAATAACTTCTGCTTACGTAATTACTAGCTAGACCCCCCCACCCCCCATGTCATCAAAAATAAGCAAACCCAAGACCCCCCCTTCAGTGCTTACGTAATACTTGAACGGCCCCATAAAAGTAAATTTTACTTTATTTAAATATGTAAAAATGCGTGGTCTAAAGATGATTACTCTTTTAATTTACAAATGTTATAAATACATAGGAGATTTATAAGATACGTATAGGAAGCATTATTTATGCTCGTACATGCCAGCTAGTCCTTAAGACGTAACTATACATACATTAAAATGTATGACGCCTAAAGACGTGTATGAAATATTTTATTTGATAACTTTGTATGTAAATTCTGTATGGACCTGTAATCTTATCATTGTCGCATTACAGGTGTCTTAATGTTAGGCTTTCGGAGTTTTTACTTACATATACCTAAGATAAATTATTGCAAATATCCTAATTTAAACTGCACTGCGACATCATCTATTTATATTTGAATATATCGTAACGGATTGGTACTTGGAAGATATATAAGAAAAAATGTTAATATTGAACCAAAAGCAATTATTATTTTTTTATCGTTTGTCTGTGCGTTTGTTCACGCTAATCTCAGAAATAGCTTAACCGATTGAATTGCAGTATATTATATATTTTGTGTTTGTTTTATTGCAATCGGTTTATGAATAAAAAAGTATACCGTTTTAAAGAATGTTGTTCAAAATTGCTATAAATAACTGTTTTATTGAATTGGCTGAAACTTTACTTTTCAATATATTATTAGAAAACGAATGTAATGCAGATTAGTATTATTATTAGTATATTAATATTTATGCATTCGAGCAGGCGAAGCCGCGAGCGGCGAATTACAAATATAACGCTATGAGACCCAATTCATCAAATGAGTTAAATAAATATTACGTTTTAAAGCCTTGACTTCATTTAAGGTATTAACGAAACCAATACAACATTATTTTGTGTCGAAAACAGTCATACGTGGGCCGGTCTTCTCAGAATAGCTTGGCACTTTCAGCGTTCGCCCACTGAAAGCCATATAAACACAACGGTGTCTATTTACCAAGCGCAAGTACACAAGTCCTAGCTAAATAGCTTCGGACTGTCTCGTTGTTTTACGTGAGTAAACAAGTATGAAAAGAACGTTAGTAAAGGAACTAATAAAGAAAGATAGTATCAAAATCTTCCAAATTATAAGTACTAACTATATTTATACGAATTTAGAACGTTATTTATGGAACAGTTTTAATAATAATAATAATAATAAACATTATTGACTTAGTTACGTAGGCTGCAGTTGGAGGGTTAAGAAAATACGATTTTTACATCTTAAAATTATATTAATAAAATTATTAATTAAAGTACATTAATTTTATCTAAAACTAAACTATATCTAAGACTACTGCCTTCAATGTTGGAAGAACAGTAATCTGTTTAAACCTAAATTAATCTAACTTATATATAATTGTTATATAATATTGAACCTAAACCTAACTAAATCTAACTTAACCTACGACTTAATTACTCCACGATGGAATAATAAGTGTGGGAACGGAAGAAATTCCTTTCCCACCGGCGCTGTTCACCCGATCTTCTCCTTTGTCAGCGTTTTCGGGCGCTCGGCCGCCTATCAGACGGACACATTATAATATTAAATAAGTTTTCCGCCTGTGACACCGAGCGCTATATAACAACTTAGTTAATACCTTTGTTTATATTAAATCATCTTTTTGGGTATTGATTACATATTAGGTAAATAATGTTATTAAATTCACATATTTCTCATCAAAAAAATTGTTTTAAAATTTTATACAAATATGTATATCTCATGGATGGATTTATAATTATAGAATTATAGATATATATGTTTAATATTTATTAAACTTATTATAAACAGGTAGACTGTAGACTATTAATTGTAAAATAAATAAGAGTGTCGCTGTGTCATCTACTCTCTACTCTAATAAGTAAGATCCTAATTTTCATATCCGATTTTTGTAAACTTTATTTGTCTAACCAGAGAAACGCATATTAAGAAAGGTATATTTGTCATGAGCCTAGTAATAGTTGTTTACCGACATAACTTTTTACATCGTTTCTCTCTAACATTTAATTATTAAGAAATTTTAGTAGAAAGTTTATTTATAAGCCAATTAACTAAAATAAACAATACATTTATATGAATATGGATAAATAGAAATACTAGTAAAAAACCAACATTTATTGTTTGTCTATAGTTCTCAAGGCAATTTAATTAATTAGGACCAATAAGGTAAATTTATAATTTAATTAATAAGGTAAATTTATAATTTAAGCTGAAATATCAAAAAAAAATGTCAGAGTTATATGAACAGCAAAGTTTTCGAAATTTATCAACAAAAAAAAATTAAGTCACGTATAGAATATGTATAAACATTCTAATTTAGTAAAAAAAATTGTGTATAAACATTCTAATTTAATACAGATAATGTACGCTGCGCCACGACTGGCCTAGTCGTGGCGCAGCGGCACGAAGTGTGACTGTAAAACCGACTGGTTGTGGTTTCGATCCCCACTGGAGAAGATGAAATATTTACTTAAATTTATATTTCCATTTCTTCGCTCTGGGGTCGACGCAAAGCGCGGCGTTGATTTCTGCCACTTAACACGCAATGCCTCCAGAATTCGGCAGAAAGTGGGGAACGGAGTGTCTTAACACTAGGTTCCCTTTGCCTACCCTGCTGTTTGCGGGATACAGCGTGAAGCAGATTTGATTATTAATATAGGTATAGATAGTAAATTAAAGTAATTCATTAATTTGCGCATCCATTCACATATAGATACGTGAAATAAAACCATTTATTTTATAATTCCAGAAGTCCTCCGTGCGCAGTTCCTTGAGGCGGGCGCGCGCCGGAGCCGCGCTGTCGCCACCGCGCGCTGGCATGGAGCGCCTGCGACGCTCCTTCCGCGAGTCGTTCAGGCGCCGCAAGGGCTCCCCGCCCGAGTCCGCCCGCCCGCACCAGTGGCACGCGGACGAGGCCGCGGTGCGCGCCGGCACCTGCACCTTCCCCGTCAAGTACCTGGGATGCGTGGAGGTCTTCGAGTCCCGGGGCATGCAAGTCTGTGAGGAAGCTCTCAAAGTCTTAAGAGTAAATATCTTTTTAATTTTTTTTAAATTGTTTTTCAGTTAATATAATGTGTTGACGTGACGTCATTCTCCACAACGCCACAGTAGCGTAATTATAAAAACACGTCGGTTGTGTGTTCACGAACAGGAAATATTTCGCAGCTGGGCGGAAAATAGAGGAAATATTGTGTTATTGCTAAGCACTCTATGCCTGCTTTCATAATAAATAAAAAAATATATTGTTTAAGAAAAAAATATACACAAGATTAATCGTCGTCTGCCATTTTGTTTGCGAAAATTCCAACAATTTCTTAGCCTTACTTCCTAACCTAGGTACGTACGTGCCAAATCTTACTAACGTAGAGATAATATAGATTTATAATGAAAAATATTATATTAAAATAAATTTGGAGCCTTTTGAGTAAAATTATTTTGCATTATTTCAATCCAGGTGTTACATTGACTAATCACCCCTGAAATCAATTGGTGTGTAACGTTACCGATCTAGCAACCCTACAAGTGCAGACAAAAACCTTCCGTTCCACTGCTTAAGTGTTTACATTAGATATTTCCGATTTGTTACTTTAAAAGGAAGAGGAAGCCTTAATGAACAAGTGGTAACTAAAAGCATTCATCTTTGAAAAAATATTCATAAAAAATTTACGAGGCCAGTCGATAAAACAGGAAAAAAAAATCTTTATTGTTTATGTACTTAAATAAAAAGTTTCAAAACATCTTTTTGGTAGTGATGTTTCAATAAATTGTGTAAAATAATATTTTACATTTAATTCTTAATATATGTAGTTAAATGTAATTAAATATTGAAAAATAATAATTGCAGAATTCACGGCGACGTCCCGTCCGTGCCGTCTTGCACGTGAGCGGTGACGGGCTGCGTGTGGTGGAGGAAGAGACTAAAGGGCTTATAGTCGATCAAACTATTGAAAAAGTGTCTTTCTGTGCTCCCGATAGAAATCACGAACGAGGATTTAGGTAAGCTGCATTATTTGTTGGCGCTCAGTTAGTATTTTGTATTTTTTTATTTGTATCCCACACATAGCAGGATAGGTAGAAGGAACCTGGGGAACCTAGTATTAAGACACTCGGTTTCCCATTAATACGCTTCTGTTCCTTACTGTGCGCCGCATTCTTGTGGCATATTGTATTGAGTGCCGCAACGCAACGCCGCGCTTTGTCTCGTTGCCAGAGCGAAAAAAATAATCAAAAAATGTTAAATACTTCATTCCCCCGAGCGGGCATCGAACCCCCAACCAGCGCCTTTACAGTCGCACGCTTGTACCCCTGCGCCACGACGGCTTCAATGTATTACACATATTTTAATTGAGTGTAATTTCGTAAACTTTCTAAAATTGTAACGTTATAGAAAATAGGTAAATGGAAAACTGATTATTATTTAATTAGAAATATTTTAGAATGAGAAACAATTTAAACATCAGACTAGTATCTTCCCATTATAAATTTAAATTATACATGATGTAAACGTTTGCAATTAGTGCGATGGCTCCATTATTTCTATTTTTATCGGATAATAGGTAAACGCCCACATTTTGTGAATTGAAAAACGTGTTTATAATAGAAATTAATCTATTTCGACAACTTTTCGTTTGCAAATATTACATGAACACATATTTTTACATTGCCAAAGTTTGGCTATTGAAGTGGGTTATAAATTAGCCTTGTCATAGATGATGTTCTGGCAAGGTGCCACCTTGGGTTCGTGACTAGACCGTTCTTATAAACACGCCCGTCCCTTCGTAATAATAAACAAATGTTGTATTTCGTTTCATAAGAATTAAGATTCGCTTTTACGAGCATTATATATTTTTAAAGCGAATTTTATCTACGCTATATAATGTAATCATAGGAGCAAACTGCCACATTCTTTCTCTCGTTATCTTTTACTAAGATATTCGTATACGGTTTTCCGGTCCAATAAGTTAATCCCGTTATTACCTTATGTAACCACAGCCGTCAGTGACTTTTTGCCGCAATCTTCCTGAAGTGAAACCTAAGTAATGTCTGAACAAGCCTTCCAAGGCAACATGACATAGGTAGTCTCTTTGATGCTTTGTAAGTGATTATGTAACAACTTTTTCCATAATATAATAATACCCATAGCCTCGTATTTACATATTTACTTTATATTTTTAAATACACAATAATAAAAATGAAATACTGATAAGACAGTTTACTAAGGCTCAACTGATAAACCATAGGTACATTATAATATCGTGTATAGAATAACAAAAATGATTAAAATGCGATTATTTTAGATTCTTTTAAGTTTTAGTTCTATTATTACTATCACTAGAGAGAGAGAGTTGAAGATAACCATTACAAAAACAATATTATCAAGATTTAGTCGTCGGAATTGCTAATAAATGATAAAGAAATGAACATAATATTCCAATGCAAAATTTGTAAAGATTACTGCATATAGATTTAAAAAAAGAATACAAAAAATGTTTCAAATATTCTTCAATTATACGTTGTTTAAAATTAAAATTGTAAATTTTACGGCGTTTTTTTTAGTAAAACTTCTCCTTTTCCTCTAGAAAATGAAGCTATTAAAAAAGACTAACTTATCCTGAAAAAAAAATGTTTTCTATAAACTTATTTCGTGTGAAGTACTCATTGACTGGTTAATGTTTTGACAATTTGTGACGTCGCTGAGTGTAAGTATTCCAAAGGGTGCGGGGGTGCTTAAAATATACTTTGTTCAGCTCATTCTAAGATCAGTTCATTCAGTTACTGAGAATCAAGGTATCCATTGAAAGCTTACTGGTTAATTGAAGAAATAAAGAGAAAATTACAAATATCGTACAGGAACGGGGAAAACGTGATTTTACGTAATGCTGTAATAGGCAGTCCTCGGCTTATGTCGTTTCGAGTTATGTCAACTCGTCACTATTCCTCAAACATACGTCAATTGTTTCTATTTCCGGCATAGGCGAATGAATACATTTGTCGCGAGGCCAACTTTGCAAGGCGAGCCAAAGAACATGTACTAAAAAAACTTTCTGAAACGTACGGTAGGTACGTAGGTACGGTAGGTACAAATTAGGAGAATGCCATGATTTTTTTTGTAAGAAAATAATCGTAATTTTCAGAGAAGTTTAATATGCTACCAAGGTATTCTTGCAGATGTGATAACAAGAAGAAAGATGCGAAGCAATCTAGAATTGATAGTTTTGTTGAAGCCGAAAATTTTATTTTGTATTTCTCATTACAAACAAGTATTTTGCATATTAATGTGATAAGTTGCCAACATACCTATACCAAAAATAACTACCAGTTTCATAAGTACATAATTATTTTAGGAACTTAATTCTGATAATAAAGCGTATCTTTTGTTATAAATGCAGATTTTTTATTTTCTGTGATTGCGGAACTTAACCCAAGGGGATTTTGCATGTAAACTTATGAAAAACATATATCTTGATGTACGTCCTTACGACAATAAAGTAACAAAACACCACGTACAGTTACATCTGCCGCGACGGCACCACGCGGCGGTGGATGTGCCACGGGTTCCTGGCGTCGCGCGACAGCGGGGAGCGCCTCTCGCACGCGGTGGGCTGCGCCTTCGCCGCCTGCCTCGAGCGCAAGCAGCGCCGCGACAAGGAGTGCGCCGTGTCCATGAGCATCGACGCCGCCAGCCACGCCTTCACGCGCCAGGGCTCCTTCAGGAAGTCGAGTACGATGTCACACTGTCTCACATATGTTTACAATACAATTTATGTCAAATTACTTTACTTCGTAGATTTACAATTTTTAAATGTTTTATATTTCAAAAATTTTAATAACAACTTTCCTATGTTCGCATTAATAAAAAAAAAGATCACTCTAATATTTAATGTGATGCAGGTATAGGTATAACGAGCCGGCGCACGTCGGAGGTGGAGGGGCGCGTGGAGGAGTCCCCGCCCGCGGCGCTGGGGGCACTAGGAGCGCCGGCCGCCGCCCCGCGCGCCGCTCACAACCCCTTCGCGGTCGAGCGCCCGCACGCTGCGCCGCACCTGCTTGAGCGCCAGGGCTCCTTCAGAGGATTTGCACATCTCAATAACAAGTTAGCTATTATTTTATAAAACTTATTTAACTTTGAACGTAGCGGAATTTGAACCCTCACCTCTTGGAAACCGTTCAAGCGCTCTGGCCTCTAAACCATACGTTATCAAGCTACGTCAAAATTTTATACGCCTATTACAACTTCATTTATTTTGTATAACATAGAGATGTAATTAATGCCTACAGAGATGCTAAAATTATATTTTTTCAAGTATTTTTATTTCTCAAATGTGAAATAATACTTTAAATGTTAAAATTTAAAAATGTAAAATGTTTTAACAAAGGAGAATATACTATGACGCCATTGATGACGCGACAGTTTTGGGATCAAATCCCACTCGGTGGAATTAATTATTTTCGTTTCCTGGTAACGAGAATAAACGTGACGTTGAGTTGCGCCACTCTATACGAAATATCTCGAAAATTGACTAAAGTCTACTATGATCCCTCTATCTACCTCGATGGATGGACATATAATTTTTTTTTAACAATAATTATTTATTCGTTCCAGTTCACCATTCAAACGTCAAATGTCATTGCGTATCAGCGAGCTGCCCTCTAACTTGGAGCGGCAGCGTCTTGGCCTCGGTTCGCCTAACAACGCGTTGCACGCCTTGCCTGCACTGCCCGCTATTCCTGCAGTGCCCGCTTTGCCCGCACTGCCCGCAATTCCCGCATTGCCCGCTTCGAACGCATTGCCTGATGTTGCACCTCTGGAGGTACTTATATTTTTTATACAATTTGACTGGTTTGGTGTTCATGATTTTTTTGATTATATGTTAAGACTAGGCAAACGAGCTAGTGGGTCATCTGATATTAAGTGATTACTGCTGCTCATAAAAATTATAGTACTAGAGATCAATGCGTTGCCGTTTGTGGGTTCGATTCCCTTACCGAATTGGACAATAGGGAATGTAACAACTGGTTAGTTCTGTCTGCCTACCCTGATATATTCCGGGATACGGTGTGAAGCTAAAAAAATTAGACATATATAAGTGGCTTAATGTGTGGCACACAAACACAGATTTGTTCCTAGTTTAGGCGGTAGGGAGCCAATTTATAATTGTTTTACTTGTACAAGCCTCTATTATGTAATATTATTATTTAGTACTTTCATTGCCGCAATAAATAAAGAATGATATGAGTATCACAGTTTCACCTTGTGTAATTATATACAAACTGACATAGTAAATTATATGTATTTACATTTTAGAAGCAAAGTTGTAATAATGTTGTATGTTAGTTTTAAGAAAAGTAAGAGTATAAAATTTGGCACAGTAGTATACAGAAGGAGCTCAGAAGGCTTATATTACAGTAGTAACACTTTGGTCCGCAGGAGAGGGCGGCGTCGCCGTCGCGGGACGCGGTGTCGGAGATGTGCCAGCAGCTGTCGCTGGGGCTGCGCGCGCTGGCCGAGGAGCCCGTGCCGGCGCCCGCGGCCGCGCTGCCGCACCCCGACGCGTGGCTGGGCCGCGTGGCGCGCGCGCCCGCGCTGGCCGCCGCCGGCCGCGCCGCCTCCTACGCCGGCCCCGACCGCGCCGCCACCAACCCCTTCCTCACCGCCGCGCCCGCCCCGCTCTAAGAGCCGACTTACGCATTCGACCCGAATATTAGTAAAATGGGAAACAGTGGCTTAACACTAGATTTCCTCATACTACAACTCTACTATATGCGAGACACAGCGTAAACCTAAAAAATATGCGGATTTTGAAATATCTTTACAAACGTCTCAAATTAAACGCTAATAGGCGTGCATTTAATGGCAATTCATAATGCTTAAATAAAATACGTACTTAATTTTTAATATTTTCGAAAATTGGCGAGTAATATCATTACTTTACCTATATTCATGTTTGTATTAAAACCAACTCGTATGGTATAGAATAATGATTGTTGTTGAAATATAAACTTTCGATGTCTGTCAACGAGCGAGTGAGTGAACTATATCATTATACACTCGATACTCGATTCTAAATTAAAATGCCAATATAATACTTGTAATGGGCTGCCACTATATATATATTCATATTGAGATTGATTTTTAAATGACGTTAATCCGATCCGGCTCATCATCATTTACTAAATATGAGAGAAAAAGTAAATAATGTAATAATCTATTCTTAATGCTACATTGTGCTTTTATATATCGGTGTTGTTAATTTTATATAAAATGTCATATATTTCTTACTATATAATGTTGTATTGATCTTTCTATATGTAATAATAGCTAAGTTCAATAGCATTTTGAAAATGATATATTGACGGAACGTCCATCATAGTCACTTTATTGATAATTCAAATGTAATCGTGTATAATTATAGTGTAAAGCTTGTAGTAGTTGATGTTGACACTCGAGCACGTTAATATTCATGCACGCCTCGTGGCAATTTAAATATTTAATAATAAATTGTAATGGATAAGTATTTTTGAAACGGGCACCAAGTTTACGGTGCATAGCACTTTGACTATACCTTCAGGTTACTAAATTTTGATTGTACTTTATCATAAATAATAATGAGAGATGACTTAGTTTTCGACGACTCTACATTAACCAACAACCTTAAATAGAAGTGTTGATAAAAATGACCTCTTCTAAAAATCGTATATTATATTAGAATTTCTCAGTAATAAGCACGGAGCTTCCGCCGCACCTAGTGTTGTATACTCTACGTAAGCTAAGACTCCCGCGTCATTCGTCCATTGACAGTATTACGCGCATTGTTCAAGCTCACATAAACTACGTAATTGTATTATACTTTTGATATGTTTATTTTTTTTCTTCTTTTATGTATATAATTGTAAATTTTGTAGGATACGCATAACAACTACTTGTGAATCTGTTTTGTTTATATTTTTTTTATATGATTAATGTCATCGGTGATGTTTCTATTGAACAAATTGTAATATAGTTTGTACTTCAGAGCACGTATGTTTTGTGTGACGATACTTAATGTAATGTTAATTAGTTACTGAAACTTTTTTGTTATTTTTTATAGGTAATTAATTATTAAAAGTGACTTCTTATCGTTGTCTGTGACTAAAACGAACAAAAAGAGAATTTGAGGTGTGCAATGTTTGAGAGATTCGCTTCGCCTCGACTTATGTTCACTCTACCGTTACTGCCGGTTCGAGGTAACTCAGTTCCTGGATATCTATATTTATAGTATCCGCTACGAAGTGTAACTGTAAAGGTTGAAATTCTTTTGACTGACGCAAATGTACTTATATTTAATGTACATTAATATAAAACTTCATTTTATTTCTAATGAAAAGCACAATGGTTACTGCACAATAATTGTTGCATTTTACATTCCATGTGATTCAATATTCTAAAACTGACTAAACCTTTAAAGCATATCACTAGTTAGTGTCTCAGTTTCTAACTTTCTAATTAATTCTCAGAGTACTTAATGTTTGTAAAAAAATACTTTGCTACTTAAAACACCTTACTTTTATTGAAAATATATTTTTATACATAATTTCTTTTCGATTATTTTAGTAAGTAATAAATATAATAGTTTTACAAATGGTGATAATATATATTTGGTGTAATAAAAAAAAAATATTTAAATGCTATTAGCACGTTTACGAATATCCTGCACGCAAGTATGTTATATTAAAATTGGCGACTTTATAACCGTTTCATATTAATGTTCTGTAACTAGACACTGATAACTAGCTTAATCGGATAAGTACTTATTACCACGAACCATATTTTCTTATGTACCCTCTTAATATATATTTAAAATTTATAATTTTTAACATATTGTACTTAATATATCAAAATTCACTTGTTCCAAAATGTTGTGTTATTTTGTATGTTCTACTGATATTTTTTTTTCTAAATTATAAATATCATGTACATAACTGGTGTTAATTACATATGTAGATATTTTAGATAACAAGAGTTCAAATATTATAAAGAGAGTAATAAATATTATGGTTAGTTGAGAATGTGTTTTACTTTATTAACCTAAATTTGTTTCATTATACAACATTGATATTATATGAAGAAACTTTTTTTTTTACTTTTTCCACTCTTACGTCCATTATTAATAACCTATCTCCAACGTCAATCTTAGATTGTTTCATATATCTATCCAATCGAGATTGGATTTGAATATTAATATTGGGCGTAAGAGAGCCTAATGTCAAGACAGGGTACAATATTTTCATTTCCTAGCTCTGGTAATTAGGCAAACCAACGCAATCCCCACAGGGAGTCGGATTCGCGCTGAACTCTTTAGGCAATGCGACGGAAAGTAGGGAACGGATGTACCCCTTGTCTACTCTGCTATGTTCAGGGATACAGCATACATTTAAAAATAAAAAAAAACTATATCTTTTAAGATATACTCGATAATATTGTAATCGTGAAACCTCTATTGAGACTAACAGATGTCAACGTTCATAGTTAACCTGTCAGTAACTTAATATACTACAAACGAGGCCATCATTCGGTGACGCAGGATAGATTCGATTTATAGGATATAAAATAAAAGATACAAAACACGGATTTGCTGTACCGCTTTTTTATTTATACACGAATATATCAACGGCATAAACTTCAGTGTCTACGTACTACCTAAACAACATAACTATTGTCTGTATTATTTACCTATAAAATAAGTTATATAGTAGTGATTTGAGAAAGTTTCACTTATTATTACAGTAATACATATACATAAATAGATGACAGCTTTAATATTTAACGGGAAACAGTTGCACTACAGGTCGCCAGTTTACAAGAAACGTTAGTCTATCACGTTTAGACTTGTTTTATCTAAGTTTTTACTAAAAATTTACAAATATATAAAACTAATTATATATATAATACATTGGTTTATACTGCTACATTTTTAAATATTTTTCGCCTTAAAATAGCTTGCAGAGACTAGTACATTATGAATATCAAGAACATATAAATCTACTATTTTTACATAAACACAGATAGCAAGCAAGAGTACAAATAGACAAATTCACAAAGTGATCTAGTGTATTGGCATGACATTTTATTTGTCAGGTTGAAAAGAAAATATTTTCCTATACAATACTTTCAACGTATCAAACATAATTGGATAATTTTATTAATAATTTATATTCTATTTGGGGTCAGGAATGATTGTGACAAAATGCAACAAAAATCTTCTCACAAACACTTCACTTAAAAATAAATAATAGACTTAAATGTCACCAAATTATTTAAAATATAGAAGAACTTAATATCGAAAATTAACAAAATTTACATTAATATAATTAGCGTCACACTCAATATGCATATTAATAACATTTATTATTAATATGAATATATATATATATATATATATATATATATATATATATATATATATATATATTTCTTTCACTTCACTTTCCTTGACTTGTGAGTGGAACAAGCAATCATGACTAGTACTATATTAATGATAACAATTCTGTAATTTAAAAAAAAACATAAATTTGGCATAATAATAAACTATATAATTCATTACAAAAAAAACCTTACAAGCAAAAAATATCACATTTTTGTAATAACAAATTTCGACATCAATATAATATGTATTGAATATAAATAATTTTCACCACAAATATATTTTATGAATATACTTCATATAATAAGTTTCGAAATTGAGATCTAAAATATAGTCAATTATTATGGGTCTTACATTTATTAATACTGACATTTTATAAAATAATAACATTCAATTTCAAATAATTAATATACAAGACTTCCTTATCATCAATTCTTTTCATATATTAATATATTTATAGAGTGTAATATTTAATAACGGGCTGCCACAAGTTTGTACGACTTTTTTGCTAAGAGCTTAATACTAACTTAAGTCTTAATTTGAAAAAAAAAGTAAACAAACGGAATACTAAACAAATATAAAATAAATTAGACATATACCTATATTTTAGTAATAATGTAAAAGAAGTTATATCTTGCAATCTACATATATGTATACACGGGATGCCAGCAAACTTACCTATCTTACGAGGTATAGAATATATAAGCAAGCCATAAAAGTATACACAGATCAATATCAATAAAGGTAATTTATATAAAGCATATGCTACTTGAAGTAACGTCTAACTTTGGTGATTATTTCTAAAAATATAGCTCATTTGATAGACAATACATTATCATAATCATAATATATCCATATTCAATAGGTGATAGCATCAAGCAGGGATGTTCTGGAATTTCTAGTGTTTTGGACCTGGATGTGGATATAGTAAAAATAGAAGATATTTTTTTAAGAATCATCTTTATATTGACAATAAATTTTTTAGAGAATTTTTTTTATTAATTCAATATAAACCTGCAACATTATGATCGATACAAATCTTATTTACTCTCCATCCATATCCAATTTTTTTTTTAATTTACTTGTGATTACGATCACGGATAGTTTTTTAATTCGTATATCCGATAGTTACGTTTACGGAGCTCCGTAACATCCCTAGTTTAAAGTGATTGCTTAAAAAGGTAATTATTATATAAATATTGTCTGATTATACATATTCAAAAAGACAAGTAAACTTAAAACATACACCCAATATAATAAATAATATTGACTATTTACAAGCATTATAGATTTCCAAAGTAGGCAGAATGTTAAATGTATTTTGTACATGTCGTTTATTTATGAGTTATTGTGTAATATGAAATTTTAGAAAGTATAAAATTAGGTGACTTTAAAAGGCCTAAATTTGTAATATTTTTTTTTTATATTAATACAAAATCGATGATTTTAATAAATTTGTAATGATTATTTGAAATATGAAAATATATTTTCTGTAGAAGAATAACATTATAACTGCATCGTATCAAAAACAAAAAAAAATAAAAAATATATAAACATTGTAAACAGGAAACAAAATACATGTATATAATGCGAAAAAATACAAGTAAAAGTATATTAAGCATATGCAAGTATAAAATATATGATAGAAGCAGCAAATATAAACACTGAAAATACTATATATGAATAGCTATAATATATTTTAGATTTTTTGTTTTAGCCTTTACGTCGACAGTAGAAGTGTAGCACTTAGTCTATGATTCGAACAAACATAATTAGTTCACCCATTTACGCATGTAAATACTATAGAGGTTACCTAAGCAGTATTTTTAACCTTTTATATTTGTAAAAATAACAGTAGTATAGGATCGCTGTCGTTAAATAGTATATGGTCAGTTTATGTCTGACATGATAAACATGTAATCGTTTTTATTGTATATTGTGAAAGGAAAAATATATTCTTTTGTTTTCACACGAATTTCATAATTATTTACCAGATTTGGTGTCACATATTTTTCCATTTTACACCTCATTTTCCATAGAAATGAATTAAAAGAAAATAAATAAATAGTAAAACAATGTATATACGAGACGTTGATGCGTTACTCGTTGGCGTGTATGTTGTCGTGGCAGCGGCGGCACACGCGCACGGGGCGCAGCGCGCGCAGGCGGCGCACGGGCGCCTCGTAGCGCGAGCAGCGCCCGCAGAACACCGCGCCGCACTCGCGGCAGTGGTGGCGCCGCTCCAGCGCCGTGAACCGCACCTGGGGTCGTTGTGGTGTTACTTTGACACATCAACTTACATCACTGACCTGACTAACTTATGATCTTAGGGGAAACTTAAATAAGACTTCAAAAAATAATTATTTAATGCCTCAAAAATTAGACGGTGTCAAAATTGGAGTGGAAAAGGGAATGTCATAAAATTATGTTATCTCTGCCTACCCTGCTACATGTGGGATATGATACAAATAAGTGAACTACCTGACACTGTGTACAATAGGGTGCAGTATCATCGCGTATCCAGTGGTCGGCAGGTCCTCCCTTGGCGCCGGCTGCACTCGTCATGTCTGGTGCGGACCATCGGAATATCTACAACGTTTAATTCAAACATGATTACTTCTGTAAAAAGCATATTTTACTTACTTTTTTCATTTGAAGAGATCAATAAGAATAACACTTTATATTCATATTTTTAATATTAAAAATGTATTTAATTTTGATCAGGAAGTTTAATGAAAAATGTTAAAAAACATGTGTAAATTTTTTGCCAAGTTTAATATGTTGCTATTCAAGGGTAGGTACCCGTCCCCTGGCGTCCCCCACGGCGAGGCCGCGGCCGGTGCGCGCGGCCGCCACGGCCGTGACGGAGGCGGGGCAGGCGTTGTCGCGGCGCTCGTACGCCGTGTGCATGGTCAGCTTGCCGCGCAGCACCAGCCGCCGCACCCACGTCGCGCCCGCCTCTGTACACGCGGCGACATTGACAAAGACTGCTATTAGACATTAAAAGTATATAAAGAACCTTCATATTTTTCTATTATCAATATTAATTATATTAGTTCATATTAATATGATATTATATCCATAAAGTATAAGAAAAGTTATGGCGCGTCGGGGTATAAAACGTTACTGGTTTATAGTTGGTTGTGGGTTCGATTCCCACTCGAGCAAACGAAATATTTAATATTTTATGTTTTTCGCTCTAATATCGAGGCAAAGCGCAGCGTTGAGATCCGCCACTCAACACACTATACATCCAGAATGCGGCGAAAAACGGGAATCAGAGCATCTTCACCCTAGTTATTACTGCCTACTGTGCTGCAGCATGACGCTAAGAAAAAGAAAATAATATGTAATTAAATATGCCTGCATGTAGCAGAGTATGCAGAGGACTCTTGTCCTCACTTTTATTATTATTACCAATATTACCAGATATATCTCTTTGTCTTGTTACCAAAGCAATCAAGTAAAAAACAATTCTTCGAGTGGGAATCGAAATCACAATGATCGCGTTTAATTGTATTTGACATCATAGTAAATACCTGGATAAGAAGTTTCCTTGATGACACCCCGCGGGGCGGCAGGCGTGGGCGTGGTGGCGGGCGCGGGGGAGGCGGGCGCCGACAGCACCACGAAGGAATCCGTCAAGCTGGTGTCGGACTTACTGGGACGGAGGCCGCCATCTTGTACGTCCACCGACTGTGCTATTTCTACGGAACTAGGCTCGCTGGAGTCGCCCATGCTTCCTCCGCCTATTTTTTTAAAGCAATCATTAACAAAATATTTTAATCTGAGGTAGTCATGGCGCAGTCTCTTACTCGTGTAAGAGAATGCGCCATGACTGGTTGCGGGTTATCCCTCGGGGGAATTAAAGCGCGGTGTTAAGTTCCGCAGCTCATCTTAACAGTAACTTCCCTTTGCCTACCCTGTTATTTTATTATTACCATCTGGTGTTTCACTACAAAAATATGTTAGTAATGTAAATTTACGAGAAACTTGTCAAACATTTTTAACACAGAATTTATATAGATTTAAATTTATAAAAAAAAAAAAAATTAAATTAGCTTCACGCTATATCCCGCAACAGCAGGGTAGGCAGAGGGAACCTAGTGTTAAGACACTCCGTTCCCCACTTTCTGCCGAATTCTGGAGGCATTGCGTGTTGAATAGCAGAACTCAACGCCGCGCTTAACCTCGACACCAGAGCGAAGAAATGGAAATATAAATTTAAGTAAATATTTCATCTCCTCGAGTGGGGATCGAACCCACAACCAGTCGGTTTTGCAGTCACACCTCGTGCCGCTGCGCCAAGACCGGCCTCATTTAAATTTATTACTTAACCAAAATTATAATAAAACTTACTTTTACGATATAACGGATTAGCTTTTGATTTACGTCGTAGAACGACATTGCCTTGCTTCTGCAACTTGCTCCTATGTGTTATATTGTCCTTTTCGTCTTCCAAATCTTTCTCATTATCATACTCCTCCTCTTTAGTTTCTTCGCAAGAGTCTACTTCTTCTTTCCGCTCGTAGTGTTCGTCGTTGTCACTGCATGTATCCTTTTCGTCGTGTCTCCGTGCTGTTTCTTTAGCGCTTGTCGTTTCTCCTCCATCGGACAGGGAACTTTCTGATGCTGATTTTGTTAGATTTCCTGTTAAGCAAATATAATATAATACATTCATAAAATTTATTGTTATTCTCCTTCACCCCATCTCGTATATAGCAGTATTGGATAGATAAAATATATTGTTAAAACACTAAGTTCCCAGATTTCTGTTCGAATTCGATACTTGACGTGCTGAGAGTTTCAACAGCTCATTTTGTCTTACCAAATCGGGGAAATAAACATAATTCCCTTGGGTTGAGAATCGAACCCACACCCATTGCGTTTACAGTCAGATGCTGTCTCACTGCGCCATAGAGGTTGCATGAATTTAAACATTAAAAAGGATATAAAATGTGTCTAAAAGTAATAAGCGATTATATATAATATGTAGACATTTAAATTTAAACAAATAATTACCTCCATTTTCTTGTGATAGACTCATCTGCTTCACCAGTTCTTCAACCCGTTTAATAGCTGCCTCTCTTTCGCGTGGCTCTATGTCCTCAGTCTTAACTTGATCTTCCGATTGTATTTCACTTTCAGATTTTATTTCTTCACTATCTTGTGTTGGTAGTGATTCTTCATTTATTTTTTCTATGTCTAACGAACTTGGAGGTCGATCTTCACTGTCTACTTCTAAGCTTTTTGCTTCATCTTCAACTGTCTTTGCTATGTAGTCAATCGACCACATCTATAAATGACACGAGAATGTAAGTACTTAATATATGATATATATGTATTACTAATAAATCTTATTGTACGATACAATTGAACATTGCATTTTATATATTATTCATTATGTCATACTTAATCCAATAAATAAGTTCGCATACGATCATCATAGCAAGCGCGAGGCTCATAACAAATCATTATATTAATATCATTTTTACTGTTTTCTTTAGTTTATCAATTATGTCAATAAATAGTTTATCATATTAATAGTATATTTAATAGTATATTAGTTCAATTTAACAATGTATCGGACATTATTAAATTATTTCCAGCCGGATATTTTTTTTTCACTTACTGCATTCATACTAGGTAATCTTACGAAAGTGGTTAAAAAATATTAAAATTTGTGGTGAAGTAATTGTTTTATTTTACACATTTTGAGTTTCTCCATTTTACACATTTTACACATCATAAATAAACCTTTATAATACTTTGATTGTACTTTTCTTTTCTCTTAACTATAAAAATGTTTTCACGCTCACCCTGACCACGCCGTCCGTGGAGCCCGTGATGACGACGTTGAGCGGGTCCCACTCGCGCACCTGGCTGAAGGCCACGCACAGCACCTGCGGCGCGCGCTCGCCGCCGCCCGTGTCCACGCCGCCCAGCGCCGCGCCGTTGATGGACCACACGTGCAACCAGCTGCCGCTGCACGTCGCGATGTCGCCCTGGACATTGTTATTACTATCCGTTAGCCATGTCACGCTTTTTTTTTTTTTTTTTTTTTCGAATGGACTGTAATGCTGTTGGCCTGGAATGG
>DWQW01004301.1:0-20189 GCA_018249695.1 Heliconius erato demophoon | reverse complement strand
AGTGGTACAATTTAACGCCGCTTTTTGCCTCGGTACCAGAGTAAGCAAGTAAAAATTGAAAATATTTCATTTCTTCGACTGGGAATCGAACCCACTTCCCGTTTCGTTTAGAGCCAAACGCGTATCTCTGCGCCACGACTAGCCTATTCTTTACATTATCATAATATGAAAACAACAAAGTGATGTATTTCGTACCAAGTTCAAACATCAACTACATTATACAAACAAAACTGTTGGAAAATTCACAAAAGCTCTCTATAGCCGAGTATTCCTTTTCTTTTAGCAAATGTATTTTTTACTTTATTTTCACACTTTTTCCTCAACTTTTGAAGATTTAAAGGGGCGCTGTAACAATAGGATAGAACTACGATTGTTAAGTTCTCGAATAATGCAAGTATTTTTTTTATCTTCTCACTGTATCCAGCGTTAAGCAGCGTTTTGTCAGCATCACTTTAAATGAAACCACAGTTTAACTACTCTATAAAAGCCTAATTCTTTCAAACAAAATAAATACATTATATTTTTATTTCACACATATATTTACATTTATATTTTCATTTCTTCACTCTGGTGTCGAGGCAAAGCGCGGCGCTGACTTCCACCACGCAACACGCAATGCCTCCAGAACTCGGCGGAAAGTGGGGAATGGAGTGTCTTAACACTAAGTTCCCTCTGCCTACCTTGCTGTGTGCGGGATACAGCGTGAAGAAGATTTATTTATTTTTAAAATAAATAATAAAATTATCATTGTAAAATAAAACGCCACTTGTCAAGAACGGCGCACGCAGACATAAACCTATCAAAGGGAAACCACCGCATTCGCCTCATTCGGAATCGTAGGTATTGGCGGCAAAGTTCAAAATTGTTTGACCTTTAGTAGTATTTTTGTAGTAATATGTGTTTACGTTATTGGTATCTATGCATAACTGTGTCACGCGAAAGCAGATATGGATAAACATCATGAAATGAAAAATAAATCCTATGTCTAAGCTGATGAGATATCTTAATTAATTTATTTAAGTATGAGTTTTAAATGTTTTACCCTTTTCACATGCTGTTATCAGAAAAGGAGCGCTAACACTTCCATCCTGTATACAGTAGCGCATACCGTAGCGTATGGCGCTCCGTTCTTTCTGGCTACCCCGCTAGGAATCCAGCATTAAGCTAAAAAAAATTGATTAAAGTTTCATGCTTTAAGGGCGCATTTAGCAGAGTATGTAAATAGAGTGCAGTATTAACAGACTCTGTTCTTCTTTTTTTCCGTCTGAAGTCGTTATGATGTAGTAGGACTATATAAGACTTAAACTTTTTTAGATTTAATCTTAGAAGTTCTTATTTAAAACATATTTTAATTAAAATATTTTTTTAATTCGGTGACGCTGTAAGCCATTAAGGCTGCATTCGAAAATCGAAAATAAACACATTTATTTATTTACGAGCGAGCGCGTACATATGAATGAGCGCTTAGCTTGCATTTATATGACCTAAATTAGTCAATTCCAATATTTTAATTATAATAAGTTAGTTCGTCGCTATCGGTCATCATAAGTAACCCGCGTGGCTCACCACTCATATTACATTTAATTCATTATAGTTTTAGATATTTTACAGTTATATAAAACTGATTTATTTATACACATTCGTACGGCATCCCGTACAATTTGCTTTTATAAGGTAAATCTCAGACGACATTCTACTCAAGAAGCAATATCTCGAAATCAGTCTGAAAAGTCTGAAAAATGGAGTGTCTGTCTCTCTGCTATTCCTATAAATGAAGCTGAAAAACAAACAAAATAATATACAGAAAGTATATACTGTATAGCATTTTAACGCACTCAAGTCTAAAATCCTGGCTGAATCCTTTTTGACGTGTAATTGTCGCTTTTAGCACGAGTAGACCTCTGCTCTACTTTTAAAAATGTTCTTTTAACGTACTCTTAATATGCCTTTACGAGAATTTAATATATTTCAAAATGTTTATAAAATATATAATTTTAGCTGGAGTGTAGTCATAATTTGAATATAGTTATAATTCCAATATTTAGTTATATTATGATATAGTTACAATTTTTCATATTTAGTTAACTCTATCATAACCAAACAAGGGACTGTTATAACAAAAAAAGAATTGAAACTATTCATGTAAAAAGTCTTGAGTGGATAACTGACATTAAATTACTTTGCATTCATAAAATCACGGTTAATTTATTTTTTTAAACTTTTTTCAACAACCATTTATTCTAATTTTAATTCTAATTTACTACTAAAGAAGATGACATATAAAGAATGAAGAAGAACGTGCTCGAGTACTTTAGGCACGCCGGGAGAATGAATGAATAAGAATCATAAAAAAATCATAAAAAATGATAAAAGATTCATACAAAATGTAGGTAAAAAAGATAGTTTACAATAAAGTCACATGCCAAATACAAAAACAAAACTACATCGATAGTAAAGTGAAAAAAAATGGAAAGCACATGCGCCTTAACGCGAGACTATCCAAATGACGTGACACAGTAGCGTCAAATCGTTGCCGTCACATAAAATCGAGACAGAAGAGGAATTCGGTCTACACACTTTTTTCCAGCACGATCGACGGTTGCAAGCCGAGGTTCAAGTTCCGCAGGGGACGCCCTTGCCACTGTCGACAAGCTTTCAAGCAGCCACGTAGTACTTGCAATTTTTTTGTGACAGAGTACGTTCTTCTCTACCCGCCCGGTGTCGCTGTAAAAGCCAGTAGCGTTAACACCAGAACGAAAAATAAAAATATTAATTTATATTATTATTTCATTTACTCGCGTGGAGAGGGTCAAAACCACAACGTCACATTACATATACTTGTGCCCGTGTATATTTTTGCCGAGTAACATATCATAAAATAAAATATATACAGTATTTTATATAACACAACGTTCTACGAAAATTTAACAACAAATAGTCACAAATAAATCTAATCTAACCCAAAATACGATTTAACAGTCTCAGCTTCTATATAGACGTTGAGAAACTACAATCATTAAGCCGTTCTAAAGAGATGCTGTTCTACTATCAAAGCTCTAAAATAGTATTGTTGATAACATTATCTCTTGTTATGTAAAGCACAATGACTGCAAGTAAGTGAATAGCGAAATAAAGTAATAAAATTTCTTTTTATGTATTTAAAAATTAGATAACCAACATAAATTAGATCTTAGTGAAGAAATGAAAATATTAACTTATTTATGTTTTATTAAACATAAAAAAGTTCTTTATAAAAGTCACTAAAAAACTGCAGAAGAGCAGTTACAATCGCATTATCGATCAGATCTCATTTAAAATGTATTTCCACGTGGATTTTCCACAATAACACTAATTATACTAACAATTTTACTTTGTTTGCTGTTAACTGTTTATACCTTACTAATGATCAATGCATTTATACATATTATATTACATAATATATTGCGTTAATATACATTTAGTATTGTACTTTATTATTTTTTTAAAAAAGTCCACAAATGACGGAGTAATCGAACAAACAATAAAAAAAATAGATAATGAATATAGATAGAACATTCTAGTTTACGAAGAAAAGTCGGTTATAAATAGAAACACTAAGTAAATAGTATCCATAGAAATTATTCTTATTCGCTTGCTGCGATCAGTTCATATACTATAAGTGGTCCTTTTATTACATTTACAACGGATTGTTCGGTGAATTGTTTAGAAGTAGACGTTAGAAGAGCGCTCAGCGCGACAATACTGCACAAGGTACAAAAAAATTGCGGTACAAAGTTAAAATTTAAAAACAATTTTTAAATTAAAATTAAAAAATATATATATTTAAGCTCTTTAATGTAAATTTAGGCTTATTAGTTTTGGAATTCTTTTATTTTTCTTAGACATGTAGCAGGGGCACATGCGTGCAACAGTAAACGCGACATGTTGTGAGATCTCACTCGACGTAATGTAACATTGTCATTTCCTCGCTCTGGTAAAAATGCAAACCGTGGCGTTGAGTTTCGCTACTCGATACACATGCCTCAACTTCATCTTCCAATTTTTTTTAATAAAATTATAAAAAAACACTCGGATATTTTCTTTAAATAATAAAAATATAATACTCTTATAACTTGTCCCATCACAATGCTATGGCTCTTCTAAAGCTGAAGCATAGTCCAGACTTGCTTTATTTCCCTAGCTCTAGCTTAACCTGTCACCATCTACCTCGGTCGGTGAGACCAAACTTAACTTTACAGAATGGCTCTATTAAATATAGCTAGCTTTTTTACTTGATGCTACTTGTATATCATTTTATTTTCAGCTTAAAGTTTTTTGTGTTTGTAATATTTTTATTTTTAGCTTCACGATGTAGCTCTCATATAGCAGGTTAGGTAAAAGGAACCTAGTGTTACTGGTCGAACCCGCGCCTCCTGGAAACCGACTGGAATGGAAACAGAGTTTTAATCCCCTGTTTATATTCCCATAACATATTCCCCCAATAGGTACGCCCTTGCCTATCTTAATATGCGCAGGATACCCCTAAAGCTTTTTTTTTTTCTTTCCTTACAACGATTCCTTATACTACGAGACGTGAAAGGGTTAAATGTTTAACTAGCTATGGAAAAGCTAACTTAACATGTTTTTTTTGTTATAATATGCATAAATTTTTGTATTTTATACTGCGGTGATAAGTCGTATGTACTGTCTGTTTTGAAGTTATTGTGCACTGGATGAAGTCAATGCTCCGTCTTGTCTAATCAGGCCGACATAAACAGAATATTTTTTAGCTTCACGCTGTATCCCGCACTTTGAACACGCGCCTCTTTGGAAACCGTCCAAGTACTCTGACCAATTAAACCATACATTCTCATCGAGCTACGTCGAAATTCTTATACGCTTGTTACAACTTATTCAATAGCTTTGTCATAGTATTTTTTGAAGACATATGTTTCGAAGTAAATAAAAAAACAGAATTCTATCCGCTTTTCTGATATTTCTTTGAGATAATGGCCTTATCCAATTTGGCTGTCTTTTTTATTAGGGTATCGTACCTGAAGTGTTAATGATACCTTATAAATGTACGTGTTGGTTTTAAATCATTGTTACCGTTTGTCTTTATATCTTTCGTACCGTATTTATATCTTTTCCTTCTTTTGAGTTTTAGGTATATGCAATATTATATCGATATTATTTTGTATGGCTTGTCCAGAATATTTGATAACGATTTTTTTTATCTATATACCTATAACAGTTTAGGCAGGGGGAGGCTAGTATAATATACTCTATTTCTGTCGGATTTGAAGATCATCAACGTTAAGTGGCGAAATTCTATGCCACATTCTGTCGTCCAAGAACGGAGAAATATAATAGACTTTTTTAAGATTTAAGAACATTTTTCTGAAAAGTTTTAAAGCAATATATAGATTATTGTTGTAACATATTTCATCTTAATATTTTTTTTAATCTTTACACGAAAAATATTGATAGTTTGTATAATATTAAAATAATATTACAGCAGCCATAAGAAACTATGTTTCCTTAAAGATTATAAGTTATATCGGTCAAACACTTATATATCAAATCTTTTTAATTTCTTCAGTCTAATAATTCAAGTTATTCAAATCAAATCAAAACCACTTTATTCTACAAAAAACAAAATAAAATGAAGATTTACAAAATGTACAAAGCTGGCCAGTACAGAGCTAATGCGGCCTTATTTCGGTGATCTCTTACAGGCAACAATTTAATGGGAAAAACCTATATAAGAGAATAGTCTCTTATATAGGTTTTTATAGGGTTTAACTATAGAGTTAACGTTACATCGTATCCAACGGTACGTATCCGAAAAGTAAATAATAGAATCACGCGATCCTAGTGTTGAGACACTCCGTTCTCCACTTCTGCTGAATTCTGGAGGTATTGCGTGTTGAGTGACAGAATTCAAAGGCCGCGCTATGCCTCGACACCAGAGCGAAGAAAATGGAAATATAAATTTAAGTAAATATTTCATCTCCTCGAGTGGGGATCGAACCCATAACCAGTCGGTTTTACAATCACACTTTATGTCTACTGGCTGACTGGCCTAGAATCTTTATTAAAAATGATGACATAATAAGAACCAAAAGCATTTCTCTCATATGTTGGCGTTACGCCTGCTCTGTACGTTATGTACGTTACGTTTCTGGAAGGAGGCAGAGCGGGCGTAAAGTAAAGTATATAGGAGGGACATTTAACCGTTTTATGACTTACATATGTTTTTGCTGATGCGTTTTGTAATAATTTTGTGTGATATTTCTAAGACCGTCGTGGCCGAGTGGGACAAGTTATGGCTGTTATTTGGGTTGAGAATTTGATTACTATTCAGGGGAATGACTATATTTATTTCTATATACTCCATGTTGTTGGATGCATTTCAGAATAAAATTTTCTCCGTTTTAACATAAGTAGTATATATATATATGGTTGTGGGTTCGATCCTCACTGGAGAAAATGAAATATTTATTTTCATTTCTTCGCTTTGGTGTCGAGGCATATCGCGGCGTTGAGTTCCGCCTTCTAGAACTCGGCAGAAAGTGGGGAACGGACTGTCTTATCACTGGGTTCCCTCTGCCTACCCTGCTGTATGCGAGATACAGCGTGAAGCTGTTTTTTTTTAATTGTAGACTTTAGTTGTGAAGTAAGCGCACCTTGCAAATGTAAGTGACGTGAGCAATAATTGTTTCAATTCCTCGAGTGGGGATCGAACCCACAACTAGTCGAGTTTACAATCAACACTTGTGTCCCTGCGCCACGACTGGCCTCAATATACGATTACGTACAATATCGATCTAATATGAAAAAGTTAAAACGGAGTGACTTATCACTACATTTCCTCTATCCCACAATGTATATACTGAATGTTCTATTATTTAACATAATAATTTGTTAGCTCGTAATGGCGTCATTTAGCAAGGCGTTAGAGTAACATAACGGTTTCTAACATTAGAACCGAGCTAGCCTTGATCTTCTCTATTAGTGTCTCGACTATAACTGAAACACGTTATTTGAATACTAAATTAATATAAAATTTAAGATTTTAAAATATTTATTATTATATAAAAAGTATAAAAATAACAGACATAAATTTAATTTTTATCATTGCCCTTAGTACTATACCACAATAAGCAAACAAATGTTTTTAGAAAATGGATGAAAAACTGAATGTAGAACAAAACAATCACATTTCTTTTTCATCGTTGCTAAATAAAAAAAAACTTTTTTTTCGCTAACTAAAAATGTTTGAGCTTTATATTAATTATAAAATATTTTAACAAAAGCAAATAAAGTAAAATAAAGAATAAAAAATCATAAAAAGGTACATTAAAAATATATTAAAATTCAGTAGCCAGTTGTTTGGCTTGGCCACGTAGGATTTTAGGTCATGATTGTATTTGACTTTCATGTAAGACTTCATCGTTTTGGAACAGGACAAAGTGCGACGTTGAGTTCCGTCACTCAACTTGTAATATAATACAGAAATTCACTCATATACCCAGTTGTAGTAAGTTACATTGAATTGATTACCGTGACTAATGGCGTATATAATATAGTTGTGGGTTCGATTCCCACTCAGTTAAATGAGTTATTATTTATTCATATTTTCATTTTTTTCCTTGAGTTCCGCCACTCAACACGCGATGCTTCGAAAATTCTGTGAAAATGGGGAACGGAGTGTTTAGCCATATGTCCTTATATCAATGGACAATCCTATACAATTTTTTTTTATATTCAAGCCATAGATTCTAAGAGTATTCGATAAAACAAACTGTTCCATTTTATAATATTAGCATAGATGATGTAGATAACTTTTAGTTGCCTTCCGCTGTATGCCGAATGTAGCAGGGGCCTAGTTCTAAAACATTCCGTTCTCCATTTTCCGCTGATTTCTGTAGCAATTGCGTGTTGAGTGGGGCTCTATGCCGTGCTTTGCCTCGACACCAGACCTAAGAAATAAAAATATTAAATATTTCATTTGTTAACGGGAATTGAACCCGCACTGGTGCTCCTGCGCTACGACTGGCCTCAGATAGCTAAAATAATAATAAAATATTTATTATTGTTTGGACACTATAAAAACTACATAAATAGCAATACTACTTTAATTTAAGTAGACTTTCTACTTCCAACAACCCACAATATAAACTTAATATATCCGATGTGTTTGCGGAACTAGGAAATCTTTGAAAGCGCTCGAAGCAAAGCGAATGAAGCATTAGACGACTTGTTGTTTCTTAAAGTTTATTAAAATTGTTGATGTAAAATCTATTTATGATGTAGTCTTTTATGCAAATAATCGACTAATCATATTATGAAATAGTTTTGGTATTTTTATTCCTTTTTCTTTAATTAAAATAAACATTTCATGGTGTGTCTCTCTGCCTATCTTGCTATATGCAAGATACAGCGTGAAATTAAAAAACCAAAAATTGGGGATAATAAAAAACACCGGTTAAGTGCAAGTCAGACTCGCCCATTGAAATTGCCGTACTTAATTGATATAGGTCAACGAGAAATACAAGTTGTATTTCTCGTATAAAAGTTTTCAAACTTTAATCTAATATGCCTGTAGCATACGAATATTATATATATATACATACATGCTCTCATTTTGTATGAAATAAATTATAAATATAAGCTTGTAATGATTATTTTCTATGAAAAACCTATAAATTTTCACTTTTCTTATTTTTTCTTTTATTTGTATTGTGAGTTCTCACTTTGTGCCAAATTTCAAAACTATAGGTCCATGGGAAGTATCCTATAGGTTTTGATTACACGGCGAATTTTGTAGAAAATGCAGCAATATCGATGTATAAATTTTAGTATCACTTGACTTTGGATCTTTTGTATCGTTTGATATCGATTGCGTTGACTTAGAAGCTTCATCTTTTTTTTTTTAAAGGACCGTAGATCTAAATATTTGATATTAATTCACAGGGTTTTGAGATAAACAGTTTTGACAGACGGACAAATGAACAAAAAGGTCGTTTTTACCTTTTCAATCACGAAATTCTACAAACTAACCTAACACGTACCGAGTGGGAATCGACTTCACAACCGTCGCATTAATACTCGCAGGTTTGTGCCGCTACGCTACGATGGCCTCAATTTGGTTTTCCCATTTACCGTATACATTAAGTGCATAAAACGATCTACAAATTAGTAGCGGGGTTTTAAAACGCAGATTTTGATTTTTTTTAGACCCACGCTGTATATTGCATATAGCGAAATTTAACGCCGAACAAATAAATTAAAATAATTCGTTACCCCGAGTGGGAATCGAACTCATAACAGTCGTATATACATCTATATACGAGTATATATATATTAACGTGCGCGGCACTGCGTCTCCTTATAAACATCACGGTTACCATTCGGGGGAATAATATTTATTTTCACTTTCGCGCTCTGGTGGACAGAAGACAGCGTTGAGTATTGCCTGCCAAGTTTTAATATCTTAAAACTTGGTTGAAAAATGTAGTGAGAGTGTCTTAACACTAGATATTCTCTATAACTCCCTGCTATGCAGGATTGGTCTTTGAAGCTAAAAAGCAAGTAAAACGACGACTCACCATTAGTTTAGATAATTAAAGTTGTTTCTATTCACGTTTTGATGTTTTGGCTTAAAACCAAGTGGAAGTGTAGCTGATTGTATTGCTCTAGTGTTGCCAACAAGCAACGCAGCTGTAGCTCCTCTGGTGTTGCAGGGGGTCGTGGGCGGCGATAATCACTTACCAACGGGTGACCTGAACGCTCGTTTGACTTGGCCTTTTCCATAAAAAAAGAAGCATTATGAGTTTTTTTGTAGATTTACATTGTATGCAGCACATAGCACGATAAGCAGAGGGAACCTGGAAACCTAGTGCTATGAGACTCCGCTCCCATAAAGGTACTTCCATTTTCCACTCTCCACCGAATTCTTCGCAATTTATCCCGCAAAGCAGAGGAGTTAGAAAAAATCTGTTCTCCAGATTTTTAATTGCGAACTTCGCAATTGAAATCAATTGGGTTTTTTTGTATTAAAAAAATTGTATAAAAAACTGGATGCTCGATCTTTTATATTAGTATTTCTACTCAATTTTAAAGACAATGCGTGTGAAGTGGTGTAACTCAGCGCCTTGCTTTGTCTTGTTGCCAGTATGACGAAATAGATTTTTTTTCCAGTGAGTGGGAAACGAGCCCTCAATCATTGCGTGTACAGTCAACATTCTGCATGTTCAGTCAACAGCTTCATTTATCTGAAAATAGAATAAATTGACAGCCACAAATTGTGGCGTTTAGTTACGCCAAACAAATTAAAAAATCTTTATACAATCTTCCATTTAAATTCAAAAGCTCTGTTGATTGTTCAAAAGCTGCTTATGGTGTACGAAAGTTTAACGTTAATAAGTAAAGTTGAAGTTTACATTCAACTTTAGGATTAATGTCGAAGTATGTTAGTCAGAATTAATGATCACTACTCAAATGAAATTTAAATAAGCTTACCTTAGAGGTTGAGTTGATGGTCGTGATAGATTGTAGAACGCCGCACTTTGTCTTCTTACCAGTGCGAGGAAATGAAAATAATTAATTCATGCTAGTGGGAATCAAATACACAACCGTCATTTATACTGGTAAACTCTATGCCGCTGTGCCACAATGGTCTCTTGCTTTGAGTTAAATGATACATAGTATATACATGTATACATGTGTGTCCGTTCTTTTGTTCCCTTATAACTGTTAAATCAGTAACTGGATGTAGATAGAATAACAACTTACGTTACGTTTAAATCGTCTTGATGACGCGAGTGTTACTAGATATATTAATGTAGTAAGAAAACAGATTTTTGGTTTTGTTTAATAGTTTACTTTTTTTCTGGTTGAGTTAAAACATATATAGTTGGGTGTTACTATTTTGATTTTATTCAAGCAATTTTCCTTCTTTTTCATTGGTTTTCGATTTTAACGTAAAGACACTCCATTGTTATTTATTTTAGGCTAGAAATTATTTGCAGCTTTGCCCGCCTGATTATATAGAAGTCACTAAGACTTTTGTAACTCTAACAACTCTAACACTGCTCGAAGGTACAATCGGTTACAACGAAATGAGAAACGTGATGCGTGTAAGCCATAGCTTTTTCTATAAATAGGCTATCCAGCGCAAATATGTTTTTTCTTTTGAAAAGAGATTCGCGTTCGACCAAATAAATTCTTCAGTATTATAATAATATGTATACAAACACTAAAGAAACTTGTTGAGTGGAGGAAATAATATTGCTAACTACAACGTAGAAATCAACATACCTATTTTATATGTTACATAAATATGATCTTAAATGTAATCGAACCTACAATCGTCGTATACAAGTGAAAGAGTTCCCAACTGAATCACGATTGCGTCTAGTATACTAAAAGCGTAGTATAAAAGCTGACGTTGCTGCTTCCGGTATCAAAATGTATTTATATCTTCCTGTTTTCTGTCCATTTCTACGTTATTACCGACTTGGAGATTTTATTTTGTAGCTTGTGACATTTTCTCTACTATTTATACTCTATCATTGTGTAAGTGGTATACACACTGCTATAAACATGAGGATTAAATTCTTAAGTAAAAAAAAAATGTATATTTTTTTCCGTTACTGAGTGACTGTAAGTGATAACGTACAAACGAAACTACTGGACTTTAAAAATTGAAATTTGGAATATATACAACTAGGTTAGTGAGTACTAAGAAACAATTTTCTATTAATTTTCTATTTTACATGCACAACAATAAATTAGCATTTTGCAAAAAAACAGTTCATCTCATATAAAATTGTATGCATTATTATTTTTATTATTTAACAAATAGGCATCTTAGATACAGTTTTTATTCTTAGATTATTAGTGTCCTAAAGTCCCTATTTTCGAAGAAAAATTATGACATAATACCTGCTGCCTGCCACGGTCAGCCGACCATGTGATATTAGTAGACTATACTAGACTCCGGTGACAATGGTCTTCTCTCTTCAATTTTGGACTATAAGTTTACTTTTGTATTCATAATTTCTGACGACAACAAGCAAGCTTGACTTGCTTGTTGTCATGTATATGTAATATAAGTATACGTACTTATGTAGCATTGCACCACTTCTGGTGTAACTATAATTAAATTATAAAAAATCAGTTTGTCGTGGCCAGTCGTAGCGCAGGGGCACAAGCGGGCGACTGTAAACGCGACAGGTTGTGGATTCGATTCCCCACTGTGAGGAAATCAATTTTTTTATTCCTTCGCTCTGGTAACGAGGGAAAGAACGGCTTTAATTTCCGCCAACGGAAATGTAACGCTAGGATAACAGGTTTTACTCTGTCTATTGTGCTATGTAGGAATTTGAGAACCTATTGTTAAGATACTTTGTTCTCCTTGAGACAATTACACTAATGGCCAAGTAAATATATAACTATAAATATATATTTAATAAACTTATAAAAAATATATTTTTCTATATCAAACGTTACAAGTGCTATAGAGAGAACCCGATGTAGAGAGAACCCGAGAGATATAAGCCTAAACCCAAGGGTTTAGGCTTATATAGTTACACCGAGACATTATATAGTTACACCGATAACTTCTTGAAATTTAGTAATAACTACCAAAGAGTTCCATTTCTCGGATACCGGCTTCAACATCAGACCAGCTCAATGATGTCATCTAAGCTATGTGCCAAGCCAAGTTCCATGATGCTACACAATCATTATAAAAGAAAAAAACATTTATTTCTCAGATTGTATTATATTTGTATATGTTACAAGCCGGTCTAATAAAAATATATTAAAAATTTTAACTAAAAAACTCAGTACTCCGTATCCATTACATTGAAACTCTTCAACATGAGAAAATAAAGTTAGATAAACTCTCGAGCGAGATCAGGATTAATCCGCATTAAAACTCATATTGACGTCACTTCTAACATCTTTATCTTGCTCGTAAGCAGACATAGTCTAAGGGGCAGTTGTAGGAATTTATTAAAACGCATGTAGTCATATACTTTATTTATCAATTTCGTTTTTTATTTTCCGCCCATCGATTTGAGACGATCAGAGACGTCTCACGTAACCCAACGCCGCAATTTTTTTAGTGCGGGCAATCTATCGTTATCGTTGCGTCTAGCAAAAAAAATTATATACTCGTATAATACAATTTGTAATATTTTTAACGTTCATCGCTAATACGCTAAAATATTTTGACAATCGTACTTTGTTTTATGCAATCACCTCATAGACTATAGCAAAATATAATAAATAGTCCCTGTTCCAAGTCCATCCATGCGCAAGAATATAATCTCCTTATAAAAGCCTTTACTTGCCTCTACATGCTATAATTATATTGTTCAATATATTTTAATAAGAATCATAAATTGTTTTATGATTCTTATTAAAATATATTGAACTTTTTTTTATTTTGAATTGTTAAATTATTTTTTGTATAATATTAAGTTATTTCAATAACGAATTTATTGGTGAGTAGGTGTGTGGGCATTGATCGCATTGTTTTCGATTTCCCTATATTAGATAGAGATATTAGGCTGTCGCACCGCAGAACCACGAGCATGTGACTGTAAACACGATAGTTGTGGGTTCAATTTCCTTGTTGAGGATAGAGCGTGAAGCTAAAAAGTAAGTAAATAAAAATGTTTGGTAATAAAACAATAATAAACACATTAACTTCCAAGTATAATAACACAGTATTTGACTTTTGAACTGAACTGAAACAATCTCCCTCACAACGGTATCCATACAAGTACAGTAAAAGAACTCATAAGTAGGTATTAAACCGAAATTATGGAAGTTTGCAACTTCAAAGCTGCGATTTCATTTAACTTTACGCGGCGTGTTGTGTGAAATGTTCCAATGTAGATTGAAAATTGTAGATATTCTTTCATTTCGTATTACTTTTGACTTTTAAATTTCGTTTTATGTAGTTTACGCTATACCCAGCACATAGCAAAGTAGGCGTAAAGATCATGGGAACCTAGTTTTCAGACACACTTCGATTAAGACACTTCCGTTCCCCACTTTCAGACAAATTTTGGAGCCATTACATATTGAGAGAAATGAAAGTATTAAATATTTCATTTTTGTATACTTATTAAACAATGGAAGAAAAAAAATCCCACTGTGTGTCTTGCGCTGGATCTTCTAAGGTCTGACGTTTTAACTTCAGTGAACTGATGGTAAATGATTTGACGTTAAAGACACAAACCATGTTACTTCTTATTTTGACTATTTTTTGTTTTACTTTTTGTGTTCTGCAGTCGGGTAGGTACTTCGTTAGTATAGATCAGTGGTTCCCAACCAGTGGTCCGCGGACCACCAGTGGTCCGCAGAAGCCTAAAAATGGTCCGCGAGTGATTTTAATTTTATGACTGAGGATGGTAAGGCGAAGTTTCTGTTTAATTATTATAACTATTTTAACTATACCTACATGCATAGTGGTCTCTGCTACCCAGAATGATATAAAAGTGGTCCTTGATCAAGAAAAGGTTGGGAACCCCTGGTATAGATAATGCATATAATAAGAACGAGAATTATTGAAATCGCAATAACTATATTGAATAACGCTTTCATTGGAAAAGAATGCCTTCATAAATATTTTTAGTAGTCTAGAAGTAGATATGGCGATGAACGAGCATATGTAACAATTTTTATTATTAGAACAACCACTCGTCCGTATAGATGTAGTCATGTGGTGTAGTATTGATTACCTCCATATTTTTATAGCTTCACCCTATATCCCGTAAATAGCAGGGAAGGCATGGGGAACCTGGGAACTTAATGTTGAGTCACTTCCGTTCTTCACTTTCCGCTAAATTCTGGAGGCATTGCTTTTTGAGTGGCGTAATTCAAAGCCGCGTAGTATTTCGTTACTAGCGAGCGAGGATCTAAGAATGTTAATATAATATAATATATTATAATTCGGTCCCTCGAGTGGGAATCGAACACGCAACTTGTCTCAGCTACAGTTGTACACTTGTGCTCCTGCACTACGATCAGAGCTCTGCGTGGACCATAAAACTTAAAATTCTGTTTTTTCACATTTTCGCAGGAATTTTGGGAGTGTCTTAGCATTAGATTCCCAGGTTCCCTCTGCCTACCCAGCTATATGTGATGTTTGATTAAAAAAATAACATAACATACTTAAAAGATTTAGATATACTAAAGAGTACCTCCGCTATTTTATCGTAAACATTTTTAAAGTAATTCAATTCAATACACTTCACAAAGACCATTATATTTTCATAACAATATACCCTTTTTTTCCATCTAAAAGAGAATGTAAATGGTGTAGAGTTGACTGACCACTATCTATAAAGGCGATAAAAATAGGACCAGATATTTTTTATGGTTGGTGTCTTTAGAAATTTGAAATATTTTTCATAATGTTAAAATATTTTATATTATGTTTATGTTTTTTTTTCAGTAGCTTCACACTTTATCCTGTATAGCAGTGTAAGCAGAGTGAACTCCTCATCTTCCGCCCAATCTTCGAAATATTGCGTATTGAGTATCAAAATTTTACGCCACGCTTTATCTTGTGATAAGGCCGAGGTAATAAAAATAATCTATTACTTCGAATGGGAATGGAACCTGCAACCGTCGCTTATAAAGTAAGAAGTAATAAAGCTGCGCTACGACGGCATTGGTAAAATAATTTATGTTCACGTATAATATCTGTAAGTGAGACAAGAACGCTAACATACTCTACGTACATTTGAATAGCGTCGCATTAGTGCATCTAACTGCATCTAATGCTAATGTGGCACTCGACTTAATCTTTAATCCTCTAAATGTATGTACATCTCATTAAAATTTACTTTTGATTTATAATTTAAACTAATTTTCTTTATGTCTTGCTCTCTTGCTTGAGGTTCGGTATCTCAAAATTTAAATATTGGAGTCCTGTTTCTCTGTTTGTCTATTTATGCATCAGTCTTAAGCATTTTACTCAACATCAAGTAGAGATTGAGGCCAGTCGTAGCGCAGGGGTACAAAGTGTGACTGTAAAACCTGGTTGTGGGTTCGATCCCCACTCGAGGAGATGTAATATTTACTTAAGTTTATACTTCCATTACTTCGTTCTGGATTCCGCTCGCCACTTACCGCTGAATTCTGGAAGCATTGCGTGTTGAGTTGCTTTTGCCTGGACACCAAAGCAAAGAAATAAAAATATGAATTATTTCATTTTCTTGAGTGGGAATAGAATTCACACTCTGTCGCGTTTACAACATACTTTTGCTACTGCAACTCTCCGCATCTTTCCATTTTCTCAAATGGCTCTTAAGCTAACAACCGTTACAGAATACGACTAAACAATTTCAATACACAATAGTATAAAACAGTATTTTGAAACTCCTATCAATTACAGCGTATATTTATTTCTATGTAACGTCAAAGAACGTGCGGAAATTCATGTTTAATACAAAGCTTTGTTGCATTGGCAATGGTAAATATATTTTGTATTCAATATAAGAAACTAGGGCCAATTGAAGAAAAATATTTTACTGTCAACAAAAGAGTGATAGTTCAATTTGGTTGTGTTCCTTAATTTCACGCTCTATCCCGCATATAGCGGGATAGGCAGAAGGAACTTAGTGTTAAGATATTTGGTTTCCCAATTTCCACTCATTTCTTCAGACATTGTGTATTGAATGGCGAACCTCATCCAATCCACAACCACAACACAACATGGTTTAATGATAAAGCCACGACCTGAATAGTGGGGTTCTCCAGAGGCTACTAGTAGGCCAGGCCAGTTAGTCTCATAGAATTTACAGCTTCTGAAGCTTGTAGAACTGAATGATAAAAGCATTACAGTACACTTTGTTTCGCATATAACAGGATCAATAAAAAGAACTTATTGTAGAGCTCAATATTTCAATGTCAAAAACATAAGTCTTGCTAAACTCGAAAGTTATTCCGACTCTATGATTTTAAAATATTACTCTGTCTACCCTACTACATACTGCCGCAGAATACAGGGTGAAACTAAAAAAACCGGACTAGCGCGAGTCGGGCTCGCCCACCGAGGGTTCTGTACAAAAATTGGATGTCTCCAACTTTTTCTGAAATTCAAGCTTAGTTTAGCCTTTCATCTGATATCTCTTGACTTGTACTAGCTGTAATACCAAATTTCCTTCCCCCCTCTTTTTTAGAACTTAACCACAAATATATTGTTTTCCTGGACTGATAATACCTGTAAATGCTAGCTGCCAAATTTCTCAATTGGAAGTACTCTATTAATATTGATTTCCTTTATAGTGTCAAAATACGCGTTTTTGCGATAAAAGCAGCCGTATTTTTTTTAACTAAATGTAGAAACAAGTTTTTTTATTCAGAAAATCATGATATGGTTTGAAAAAATCAGTATATGGTTTGAATTTCAACTCGATATCTTCAAGCATTCCTGAGATAAAGGCTCTTGACAAACCGACAGATAGACAAACAGACAAACAGGGAACAAGCTCGCTATCGCTCGCTAATCTAGATATTTTTTCGCTGTTTATTATTATTTTTTTTTAATTTGATACATACTCATATTAGGTGTATTATGCATTTTTCATAATCCAGATTTTAGTTTAATTAGACACTGGGAAGTGGCTTAAGTTGAGCTTGCAAAGTTTTACATACACCAGCATATGTATATACTAATACAGCAAGTTAAATAAAAACATGTTCAAAAAACTTATATTTTTCATACAAAATTTCAATTTTGTGTATGTATACTATCACCTAATGACAATTCACGAATAAATTATAGTGACAGTTTGCATGTAATCGACAGTATAATGATCGCGGTTAAAGCGTTGTATACGCATTTATCCTATAAAATTATTAGCACATTGCAAGAATGTTTTGCTTATTAGTGCTCTCATAATATTTTTTACCAACAGACATTCACAACCTTTTAAAATACATGAGTGTAGAAGAAAAACTGAATTTTATAGTGTGTTAAAGTTCCCTTCAGAAAATGGGGAACTTGTGTCAAAGAACAATTCATAAAAAGATAGTGAAAATTATTCTTCTTATGAATAACTTAAAAAATAACTTACTTAGGTTACATTATCGTAACTTCCATAAGATTTTTTGTTTATTTTGAAAAAAATATAACTTAAGGGACTTTATATTAAGAAACTTCCATTCCCCACTATCCGGAAAAAGAATTAAATATAATTCTGGAAGTTTTAAAATCGGTGCAGTAGTTTTTGGTTTTTCCACCAGAAACATACACACAGACAAATCTTTCCTCTTTATAATATTAATATAGATGAATGTAACTGATGTAATAAAACAATTATTTCACAGTTTGTCTTATATTACAAGAAAAAAACACGTGTAATATTTGGAGGCAAATTAAAAAGATAGCAAGCCAAAATAATAAGTAAACAAAAAAATTATATCATATAGCATCGTAGGTGGAGAGAACCTCATGTCAGGACACTCTGTTCTTACTTTCTGCTCAGTTTTCGAAAGGTAATGTGGTAAATCACGGTACTTAAGAAAGCGCTCTGCTTTCTCATGAGAGCATGGAAAATTATTCACTCTTGCCTTAGGAATCGAATCTGCGTTCACCACGTTTACTGTAAACATTTTGTGTCTTAACATTAGGATAGAGCACGCAGCTTTAGCTATTTACAAAGTAAATTCTCTTAAGCAAAATGTTCAAAGCAAAAAATGTATATATCAAATGAATAGTTAAATTCGACTTTTTGTATTTCATGTATAACAAGAAGATTACAGTTTATTCTGAAGGCCTCGCAAATACGACAAAGGATTGACAATACGAGTATAAACCAACACAACTTTTTTAGTAAATATATTTATGTTAGTTGTTTACTTGTAACAGTATGAAAAAAAGGGTGGACTCACTTTCGAGAAGGATAAAATTTGTATTTACAACATAAGTTATTATTGAACTGATTTGACAAAATTTCAATTATTGTTATTGAATTAAAGATTCGAGGCCAAGACGTTGCGTAATAAGCGGCGGAACCCAGTTAAACTCACCGCTGCGCTTCGGCTTATTACAAGAGCGAGGAAACGCAAATATTATATAATTCATTCCCCCGAGTGGGTATCGAACCTACAACGTCAGCGTTTACACACTATGCAACGACGACTTCAAGCTCCAACTTTTTTCATATTTTTATTTCAATAACATTACTTTCTTTTAATTATCTACAATTTTGTACTACAAGTCTATTCAATTTTTCTCAATACCCAAGTAACTTTTTTAACGCTTTTGAAACTTTATAAAACTGATAGAGCCACAACTTTCAGTGAAAGAGTCTGGAAACTTGAACGGTTTGTAAAAAAATACTCTAAATGGAAAAAAAATTGTATACATATATTTTTTTTTGTTTAAAAAGTTATTTAGCAAGTTATTTAATGTTTTAACGATTTTTCATTTGAGGCCAGTCGAGTGAGTGTAAACGTAGAACTGTAAACGCGACAAAGAAGAGTCAGAGAAAAACAAATATTTAATATTTCCCCATATGACAACGAGACAGAGTGCAGCGTTTAGTTCCGCTATTACCATGCAATTCTACTAGAATGCGGCGAAAAGTGTCAGAATGGGAACCGAATGCTCATTACAAATATTAGGTTCTTAGGTTTAGGATAACAGCGTGAAGCTAAAAAAATCAAATACTATGAAACAACCAGCTTTCACCTACGGAGTCGCCGGCGTAGTCAAATGGGAATAACTACTCGTTGTCATATCATGCAATTATAGACTATAGCCTTCCTCAATAAATGGAGTATTCATTAAAATAAGATTTTTTCAATTTGTACTAGTAGTTTTTGAGATAAACACGCTTAATCAAACTAACTAACGTCTGATTGTAAAAGTGATGGTTGTGTGTTTTGCCTCCTTTTAGAGACATACATTAGTTTACTTCGCTACTTTATAATTTCGAAAAATTCCGTTAACTAATAAATTCTCAATTAATAAACGAACCACAGTTTCGGGGTTCTTTCAATTGAGAAAAAATCGTCGTTTTCGTACGTTTTCCTGTAAAAGAGTAAAGGGTCATAATCAGAAAAAGTGTACATTTTGTGTCTTTTCTTGTCCCGCTACTTTGAATACGTTTTAAAAATACAATTTTATAGATAAGTCAAATATTTTGCCATTTTAGATATATTTATTTATT